>CAUYPK010143854.1:0-82124 GCA_963574355.1 Loris lydekkerianus
TTGTATTTTTCCCTTGACCAATATAAAGTGACCATCTTTGTCTTTTTTGATTTTAGTTACTTTAAATCTACATGTTTCTGAAAATAAGCTTGCAACTCCTCTTCTCTTCTGAATTCCATTTGCCTGAAAAATTATCTTCCATCCTTAACTCAGAGTATTAATTTTTCTTTTGAAGCCAGGTGTGTTTCCTGCAGACAGCAAAAGGATGGCTTGTGTTTTTTAATCCAGTCAGCCAATCAATGCCTCTTCAGTGGGGAATTCAAGCCATTAACATTTATTGAGATAATTGATAAGTGTGGTAGTGTTCTATTCATCTTATTTTGTGAGAGTCCACTGCTTACTTTTATCTTTTGCATCAGTGTGGAAGTTATGTTCTGTGCTTTAATTTACTGAGATCTTACTTTGCTGTTCATCCATTGTGATGGTCAGTGTGTAGAACAGGTTGAAGTATTTCCTGTAGAGCTGGTTTTGTTGTGGTGAAATTCCTCAATCTTTGTATATCAGTAAATGATTTGATTTCTCTATCAATTTTAAAACTTAGCTTAGCAGGATATAGAATTCTGGGCTGGAAATTGTTCTGTTTACGTAGACTAAAGATAGATGACCATTGTCTCCTTGCTTGGAAAGTTTCATTAGAGAAGCCTGCAGTCATCCTGATGGATTTGTCCCTATAGGTCAACTGGTGCTTACTCCTGAAAGCTTGAAAAATCTTTGCTTTTGTCTTGAATTTGGACATGTTCATCACAATGTGTCTTGGAGAAGCTCGGTTAGAGTTGAGGCAACCTGGGGTTCAATATCCCTCTGAAAGGAGTGTGTCATAATCTTTTGTGATATTTGGGAAATTTTCATTTATAATATTCTCTAGTGTGGCTTCCATTCCCCTGGGGCATTCTATAACTCATATGTTTGAATGCTTCATAAAGTTCCATTCTGTCAGTGAATGTTCTGCTTTCTCTCTCTTCTTTTCTGCCTCTTTAACTATCTGAGTTATCTCAAGAGCTTTGTCCTCTACCTCTGAGATTCTTTCTTCTGCATGGTCTAATCTGTTGATACTGTGTATTGCATCTTTAAGTTCCCTAATTGCCTGCTTCAAATCCTTCAGCTCTGCTATATCTTTTTGATATTCTTCATATTGTTCATCTCTTATTTGATTCTGTTTTTGGATTTTCTTTTGTTTATTTTCCACTTTATCAGCAGTTTCCTTCATTGTTTTCATCATCTGTATTCTAAATTCCCTTTTTGTTATTTCTAACATTTCTTTATAGGTGGAATCCTCTGCAGTAGATACCTCACAATCCCTTGTGGGGCGGGGTGGGGAGTTCTCTGAACTAGTTTTTCATGTTGCCAGGATTTTTATGTTGATTCTTCCTTATGAGTGATTTCTTTATCTGTTTCCTTGCCCTAAATTTCCTTTCATTTCATCTTGGTCTTTAAGTTGCTGTGTCTCTGGACTAGGGTTTCAATGAGTCCTTTTTGTACAGGACCAGAAGGATGAGAAGGTTGAAGGGCAAGAAGGGAAAAAAGAAGGAAAAAAAAAAAAAAGAAAAGAAAAGAAAAGAAAAAAGACAAAGGAGACGTGGTGGGTAAAGGGAATATTGAAAAAAAGAAGAGGGGCACAGAAAGAGGGAGACAGAGCAATATAGGTTTTGATCCAACATTAAAAACCCCCAACTTATGGGGTTGCTAGGTTGGGTGATTCCCTGGAGGTCAGCAGTTCTTTGCTAGACTGTTAGGACACAGTGCCCCACCTTCACCAAGTAGAGAGGAAAGGCAAAAATGCTATAAATAAAACCAAAATGAGCAAACAGAAAACTTTATGGGATAAAATTGTGGGGAAAACCAAATACTAGGGGTAGAAACACCAGCAAGAATGAAGTTCTAATTGTTGAAAAAGGCAACAATGGAAAAGTATATTTAAACTAGAAAAATTAAAAAAGAAAAGACAAAAACAAAGTAAAAATCTATAGTGAAAATAGTGAAATTAAAAATCAAAACAACAACAACAGCAACAACAACAAAAAAACCCAACAAAGATATATATATATATATATATAAAATCTTGCTGAATATTGTCTGGGCAACAGGTGATCTTCTGGGGTATGAGATGTTAATCAAAATGCTGATACACCTGTAGCAGATGGAGACTGGAGGCCTTTGCTGATTTCTCATACCCTGCAGGGTGGAGAGCCTAAATCTCTCTTCAGCCCTCTTAAAAGTCACTTTAAATTGCTAAACTTGGATAAGCAGAAGCTTTCCCAGGAAAGTACTTGTTGCTGGAATCACTCCTGAAGTGGCTAACTACTTACCCATAGTGCCAAAACCAGTCTCGTCTTATGCCTCTGAGAGCTAAGGGTGTAAGGCATTCCAGTCCCTGCCTTTAGTATACTCAGTCACTAAATTACTAGCTCCCGCCCTATCCTTGCTCCACAACCTGAGGGCAGAGCTACCTGGGGCACTTCTCCCACAATGGCTCCTAATGGCACACAGCCAAACACTATTTGCTCCATCTGGCTCAGCAGTGCAGTCTCGGGCCCTAAACCATGCTTAAAGTCCTTGCACTCTTGCCCAAGTTCTCCCAAGGTAGTATAACTGAGTGTCAAGCCCCCCAAAACCAAAGCAGCTCACAGGTAAGGCCTTTCCAATTTGAAATCTCACTGCTGTTATACTTAAAGCTGCTGATGGGATTAGACGAAAGGAACACACGCAACTACTTGCCAGTTTTCCACTGCTTTTGTCCTCCTTGCAGGATCCAGAAGTCTCTCCCTAACTCCCTGTGTCCTCAAAGGGATTTTTCTGGGCATATCTCACTGGCAAGAGATGCCTGGAGTCTTCTCTCCCAAGACTCACCATGCCCACTTGCAAGGAAGCTGTTACTTGGCCACAATCTTCCAATGTTCCCCCTCTAAAAATTTGTCTTGCTCTAATTTTGGTTATTTCCTTTCTTTTGCTAGGTTTGTGGATGAATTGTTCTTTCTTTTCCAGTTGATTGAGATAGTCAGTTAGGCTGTTGACTTCTTTTGTGTCTACTTGATGAAGGCATCTAATACTATAAATTTGCCTTGAGGACTGCCTTTGACATATCCCACAGGTTTTGATAGTTTGTGGCTTCATATTCATTTTGTTCCAGAAATATAATGATTTCTGTCTTCAGCTTGTCTCTGACCCAGTTGTCATTCAGCATAAGGTTACATAGTTTCCATTACTTTGAGTATGAAGATTTCTGTTGCTTGTGGTCTGAAAAGATATACGAAACAGTCTCTATTCTTTTGAATTTGTTGAGGTTAGACATGTGTTCTAAGATATGATCTATTTTGGAGGATGATTTCTGGGGTTATGAGAAGTATACGTATTCATTTTTGTTAGGATGAAATGTTGTTTCTATGTCCCTTAAACCCATTTGTTTAGGGACATGATGAAGTCCATTATTTCTTTGTTCAGTTTGTGCTTGGAGGATCTATCCAGGACTGTCAAAGGGGTGATAAAATCTCCACGTACTCTGAGGCAGGAAAATATCACATTGTTCAGATCATTTACGGATTTTTTTTTTTATAAATTGAGGAGTGTTCAGGTAGGGTGTGTAAATGTTAATTATTTTAATCTCTTTATATCATGTGCTTCCCTTGACAAGTATGTACTGTCCATCCTTGTCTTTTTTTATTTTTGTTGTTTAAAATCCAATTGCCTCTGCAAATAAGATTGCAATTCCAGCTTTTCTCTGATTTCCATAGACCAGGATGATTGTTTTCCATCCCTTCATCTGGAGTCTTGTTTACTCCTGAGGTTGAAGTGTTTCTCAGAGAAAACAGATATCGGGCCTGAGCTCTTGGATCCAGTCATCCAGCCTATGCCTCTTTTGAGGGGAATTCAAGCGATTCACATTTTATTGAGAGAATTCATAGGTATCATTGGGTTTTAGTCATTTCATGTTTCAGAGGGCCAGAGCTCATTTTTATCCCTTGCACCATTGTGGAAACTAGGCTTTGTGCTTTAACTTCTGGGTGTGTTTACTTTGGTGATTGGCCATCATGCTGATCATTATCAAGAATGGATCTCAGTATGTCCTGTAGAGCTGGTCTACTCAGAAAAATTTCTCAACATTTGCATCTCAGTAAAATATTTGATTTCTGAATCACCAATGAAACTCAGTTTGGCAGGATACAGAATTCTGAGCTGAAAATTGTATTGTTTAAGATGAGAAGGGCTGATGACCATCCTCTTCTGTCTTGAAAAGTTTCACCTGAAAGGTCTGCATCCTGATGTTTTTCCCTCTGTAGGTAAGAACTTTTTCTTATGCCTAGATGCTTGTGGGATTTTTTCCTTCATGTTAATTTTGACAAAGTTAATTATAATGTGTCTAGGAGATGCTTTGTTTGGATTGAGTCATGGTGGGTTTTTGAAATCATCTACTCTCTGAATTTCTGTATCTGTCACAACACTTGTGAAACTCTCCCCAGTAATGTTTTGGAGTAGAGCCTTAGTATCTTTCAGACAGCCTGTTCTCCCACAGGAATCCCTATAATTTAGATGTTTGATCTTTTGGAATGATCTTATTAAACTCTGAGGGAATATTATGTTTTTATTCTTTTTTCTACCTATTTGAATAATTGGGATAGTTGAAAAGTCCTATCTTCAATGTCTGAAATTCTTTCTTCATGTTTTCCTCTATTACAGATCTTGACTGTGTTTTAAAGCTTTTCCAAGGCCTTCTTGTTGCGTGACCGGAGACGCGAACGAGCAGAAGCTTTGCTGTAGGTGTAAAACTCGCTCCTGTAATTAGTAAATCAAGAAACAGGCCATACACTCTGATATGGTGTATAGCCTGTTTCTTGATTTAATAATTACAGGAGCGAGTTTTACACCTACAGCAAAGCTTCTGCTCGTTCGCGTCTCCGGTCACGCAACAACTAGCCAGGCCTTGCGGCAGGCACTTGTAATCCCAGCTACTTGGGAGGCTGAAGCAAAGGGATCACTTAAGCCCAAGAGTTGGAAGTTGCTGTGAGCTATGACTCCATAGCACTCTACCCAGTGTGGCAGAGTGGTGTTTTTTTCATTTTTTAAAAAGAAAACCGGAAGCTGGATGGGAAAAATAAAAGCACAATGACTCAATAGAGAAAGCAGTCAATAGGTCTTTACTATTGAATGAATGAAACTTAATCTGGTTTTAAAAAAGTAAGAATCATGTGTTAAAATACCAACTGCAAGTACCCTAAATTTAATTTAATTTTTTATTTTTTTTTTAGAGACTGTCTCACTATGCTATCCTCAATAGAGTATTGTGCCATCACAGCTCACAGCAACCTCCAACTCCTGGACTTAGGCGATTCTCTTGCCTCAGCCTCCTGAGTAGCCGGGACTACAGGCGCCTGCCACAAGGCCTGGCTATTTTTTGTTGCAGTTTGGCTGGGGCTGGGTTCAAACCCACCACCCTTAGTATATGGGGCTAGTGCCCTACTCACTGAGCCATAGGCACCACCTTAATTTCATATATTGAAACTGTTTCCAAAACAGAATCCTGGTATTTACATCAATGTTTTCATTGCAATGAAAATGAAACCAGAAAGAGTTCAAATATGAAGAGATTCATCTATGTGGCCACTCAGGAATTAATTTATAATAGCAAATGACAAAGATTATTTTTCATAATGCTCAATAAGGAGCAAAACAGAGTAATTTTAAAAATTGGATTATTCTGTGTTTGAAATACCTTGATTTCATATGCTGTGAATACTAAGTAAATTTTCCATTATACTTTATCATCAAGTAAAAGTAGCCTAATTTAATAAATGTTCAGGCATAGCAAATTTATAAGTAAAATAAATAAGAATGACTGATAATTTCTTTTGAGAAATTGATAGCAATTTCTATTTTAGTTTTAAATTTAGTTCTTTAATTTTGATAAGTAACCCGAGAATATCCAATTTTTTATATAATCATGAAATAGATTCAAACTTATTTCATATATATTTATTAATTTTCCATTTCCAAAAATGTAAATAAGAGTAAAATTTTGCAAAACAATAGATTTGATAATATTTTAAGCACCAAGGGGAATACATTTTAATTATTTTTTGACAAAGACTCAATCCATATTTCTTATATTCAGGGAATTTTGGAGTGCAATCATCTATTCAATACTCACAGATATACCATTTTGCTGAGTGAGTATAAAGCACTCCTGAGTATAGCATGCAGCTATGTTTTTTGCCCAAACTTTTAGGAAAATGCCCCTCCAGAAAGTGGTCAGCTCAAGGTTGGGATAGACAGATCTGGGCTAATGCACCCCTAGTAGTGTAGATGGAACTGCCCTCTTGCACTGCCTGCTCTGTGAAGGCTGCCCCTTCCCTCTGTCCCAGGAGTCTTTCCCTTTCCATCATGTGGGGGTCACAGCCAAGATGGCCACATTATGTGGCCAGTGGGATGGGAGCTGCTTGGGGACTACAGGGTTCTAGGAGGATCTGGGATCCAATGGGAGCAGGCCAGAGCTGCCCCTGTCCAACACAGCAATCGGGGGTGAAAGCAGTGGTGTGGCTGGCAAGGTGGGCCATGGCCCAAGGCCCAGCCACATGGAGGGGGCTGGGAGCCCCATTTAGATAGTAAAAGAGATTGTCAGGTCTAGGGCCATTTAAAGAGAAAAAGAGGAAAAAGGAAGTGAACTCCACAAATGGAGAAATTATTTGAAAACCTTGGTTGTATTATAAAACCTGGCATTGGTACCTTTTATCCAAAATGAGTATATAGTTGGTCTTCCACATCTCAGGTTCTACATCCATGGATTCAACCAATTGTGGATGAAAATATTCAAAACAGTGAAATTAAAAAATAATAAAAATTAAAACCACAATATAGGCTCAGCACCTGTAACTGTAGGTTACCGTAGGGTGCCGGCCACATACACTGAGGCTGGCAGGTTTGAGCCTGGCCCAGGCCCGCTAAAGAACAATGACAAGTGCAACAAAAAAATAGTCGAGTGTTGTGGCGACACCTGTAATCCCAGCTGCTTGGAGGCGAAGCAAGAGAATCGCCTAAGCCCAAGAGTTAGAGGTTGCTGTGAGTTGTGTTGCCACGCACTCTGTCAAGGGTGACAAAGTGAGACTCTGTCTCTAAAAATAAATAAATAAATAAGAAAAATATTTTAAAAATATTCTTAAAAGTTTAAAGTGATGACACATTTTTTATGTCATCATAGAGATTAGAGACAATGAATAAAAATCTGGTGTTTTTTTTCTCCAATACTCTTAACTATTGTGTCTCTCAAACAAAAAGAGTTCAATTAATCCTGCCCCAAATGAAATCACAATACTTGAAATTAAAACTACACAGCTAAAATAGTATGTTTGTTATAAATATTTCCTCAATGTGAATCTTTAACAGGAGATTGTCAAGTTGTTTTATTTCCCTCTAAGTTCACCATCTATTACAAGTACTAGTATTCCAAGGTGTTTAGTGTGCAAAGTCTAATCATATCTCCAACAAAAGGTTTAATTTACACATGGAATAGTTTTCAGAGACTGCATTCTCCTTTATGAGCATTACTATTTTCTTTTCTTTCTTTCTTTTTTTTTTTTTTTAGAGACAGAGTCTCATTTTGTCACCCTTGGTAGAGTACCGTGGCGCCACACAGCTCACAGCAACCTCCAGCTCTTGGGCTTAGGCGATTCTCTTGCCTCAGCCTCCCTGAGTAGCTGGGACTACAGGCACCCGCCACAATGTCCAGCTATTTTTTTGTTGCAGTTTGGCTGGGGCTGATTTGAACCCGCCACCCTCTGTATATGGGGCCAGCACCCTACTCACTGAGCCACAGGCACTGCCCCATTACTATATTCTTAATGAAGAAGTGTATAAATCTTCTTGTAATCCAAAAATATAGGCTAACATTGGGTTTAGATGCATCTAAATTTTAATTTTGTGGGTGAGTGGCAAAAATTTCTAAGGATTATGGGATAGTAAAGTTAACCAGTTTGATGAAAACATTTCAAATTGTGTATAAAACCAGCACATTGTACCCCATGATTGTGTTAATATGCACAGCTATGATTTAATTAAAAAAAAGAAAAAAGTTACTAAAAGGGATTATTTAACTACATGAAAAAAGTTTTAAAGATAATCAGATATTCAAAACTGACTTTTCCTTCACATTGAGAGATAGATTTATTTAGACAGCTGAAACAAGGTCCTGTAAAAGATGTTTAGTCTCTCTGACTATTCTCTAAAGAATATCACAAAGGAATAACCTAACTAACTGGATGTTTTGACAGGACCCACATTGATTATGATAATTACTTTTGTACATGATACTCTTAAATAAGAACCTATGTAATACATGTGACTGTAAACAATATTATTTTATTTTAAAGTTATCCAAAATACTGTTTGACAATATAAAAATAGAATAAGATAGCTGGTGTAGAAGTATGTAAAATTCTGCTGCTATCATGTGAATACCTGAATAGCTTTGATGATACAAATTAAATGAGTTCAAGGATACTTATGATAAAAGACACTAATATATATTATATATGACATATAATATGTAATATTATCTTGTCTAAAATACTTCACTTTTAAAATGCTTCAGTCTAATGGTTGATTTAAAATGTGCGACATGTAAAGATTTTCTAATATAGTACAAATGGAAGAATTAAGGAGTGAGGTATTTATAAGACCAAATTAGTGTTTTGACTTACAAGATTCTTTTAATTTGCTTTAGTTCTCTGCTTTTTTGCTTGCTGACAAAATCCTAACCTCTTTTGTTTAATAAGATGATAATCCTGGCGGACTTCTCTGGTTTAGTAATCTTTAATGCTACATATCCTGTGAGCCCTACAAAAGTATTGAACCGCTGTCACTGTGTTCATTTTCTTCTGCATACTATTCCTTTCCTTTTTTTTTTTTTTTTTTTTTTTATAACTATCAGAGTTCTGTCTTTCCTGTTCTGTCTCCAGAGCGACCTTATAATGCAATATTCAGACCTTAATCTTACTTTTAAGTCACACAAACAGTGTCTGAGGCTTAACTTAGTCGCTATTTTTTCTTGCCATTTATTGCTGCCAAAATGAGCTTCTCTGAAATTATTTTCGTCAAGAATTTTCATCTCATGTTTTACTCTGAGTTTAAATGCTGATTTTCTTGAACTAGTAAGGAAGGTGTTGTTTTTACTGCCCCCACCCCATTTCTAGTACTTTCTGTGAAGGTTTATTATAGCATCAGGAAACACAAATGAATTTATAAGTATATTTCAACAAATTTGTGACATATTCAAAATGATAGCATTGATATTTCACCAGCTAATGTAACCCAATCTTACTGCAAAGCTAAAAATGGCTATCATGAAAAGTGGAGAAGTGGAGACCCCTAACCAATGAGGGCAATTGGAGAGGTTACTGTGCCATCCCTTCCTGGAGGACCTTGGAAACGCAGTATGGAGACATGGAGAACCAGGCAATCCCCATATTCATGACATGCTTTCTTCAGTGGCTGCCAAAGCCCCATTATAAACATGAGTGATGAAGAATACTTCTCTTACATTTGGGTTGATGGTAAAAATGCAAAAACATAGCATCAAGAATGCTTTTTTCCACTTATGAGGTTTGATAATTAAGTACCTGAACTTCCATGCATTTATATTGGCAGCATTGTAAAATGGCTTGGTAAGGTTTGATAACCTTGGTATATCAGTATCTCACAGCTGTGTTTGTGTTAATGCATGGAGATGTCTTGCTGAGCGGTGTTCATTATTATTGTTCTCTGTTTTTGAGTGTCCATCGCCAGAATATCTCAGCTTGAATGAGAGCAATGAACATACATTAAATTTCTTCTTAAACTTGGCAAGGGTGGAAGTGAAATCAGTTTATGGGAATTATGCTATGGAGAAAACAGCAGTGTACAAATGGATTAACTGTTTTTCTGAAGGGAGAGAAAACGTCGCTGACGAAGAAGAGTTTAGGGCAGCGAGTAACAAGCAGAACTGACGAAAACGTGGCAAAAATCCATTGAATTGTGTGTCAAAATTATCAGGTGACTGTGAGAAGCAGACCAGACCAGTAAACACCAACAGAGGAAGAGTTAGGAAAATCTTAACTGAAAATCTTTGCATAAGCCAAGTATGTGAACAAATGGCCCCCAAGGAGCTCACTGATGAACAAAAGCAAAGGCAAGTCAAAGTTTGCCAAGACCATTTGGAGATGCAAGACGATGTTGGGGATGTGTTATTACTGGTTATGAAACATGGCTGTACCAATACAACCCTGATAAGAAGTGTCAAGGTGCACAAAGGAAGTCAGCCAATTCTCCAGAACCAAAATGTTCCGTCATTCCAAGTTAAGAGTCAAAACAATGTTGCTAACCATTTTTGATATCAGAGTGATTGTCCATTATGAATGCCAGCTAGGCAAACATTCAACTAAGTTTACTGGTTGGAGGTGTGGAAAAGGCTGTGTGAAAAAGGTAGACAAAAACAACCTGAACTGTTCACTCATGGCTCTTGTGTCACGACAATGCACTAGCTCACACAGCACTGTGAGGGGTTAGCCAGGCAACACATAAGTGTATTGGAACAGCCTCCTAATTATCTGATCTGGCCCCTAATGACTTTTTTAAACTGAAAATGATATATTGAAAGGAAGACATTTTGATGACATTCAGGACATCAAGCTGAATATGACAGCTCTGATGGCAATTCCAGAAAAAGTTCCAAAATTTCTTTGAAGGTGGACTAAGTGCTAGCATTGGTACATAGCTCCCAAGGGGAGAACTTTGGAGTTGACTCTAGTGATACTCAGCAATCAGGTATGTAGCATGAGTTCTGGGATGAGTTTGTAAACTTAATTGTGAGATCTTGTATATGACCAAGTATTTACAAGTACGTTTTTCCTTCTGCCTTTATTAGACATTTGACATCTATTGCTGCATAACAAAGTCCACCCAAAACTTGAGTTAAGACAAAATTTATTATCTCAGATTATTGTGGGTCACACCTCTGGGAGCAACTTAGCGAGTTCCTCTCCTTCAGAATCTCTCATGTAGTTCTGATGGCAGGGCTACACTCATTTCAAAGCTCCACAAGGGACAATCTGCTTCCATATTCACTCTTGTGGTTTTCAGCAGGACTCAGTTCCTTGTGGGTTGTTTGCTGGAAGTCTCTTCCCTCAACCCATACTATATGGGCACAGTTTCCAATATGGGATCTGGTGCCTATTACAGTGAGAGAGCAAGAGATCAAGAGACAAGCTGGTCTTTTTACAACATAATGTCAGAAGTGAAATCTCATCACTTGTGCTGTATTATAGTCATTAGAAGCTAGTCACTAGGTCACACTTGTCCCCAAAGAGTGGACTCACAGGAGGTGGAATCAAGAGGAGCCATCTTAGAGGCTACCTATACATACAAAATATACCATCCCCCTGCTCCCCAGATTCTGCAAAGTTTCACTGCTTTACAGCATCAGCTCAAAGATCAGAATCTCAACACTGAAATGAGGTCAGGGTGGCTGAGGCTCCTTCTCAGGGTTGTTCTATAAGTATAGCTCCTGGAGCACGATTGCTTTCAGCCTGTAGACCCACGAAGCTAAAGAGACTAGTTATTTGCCCTTTCCTTCCAGCATAAAATGATGGATAAGGTATGATAACCATGACATACCATACCTGTTTTCAAAACTGGGAAATGGGTGACATAAAGGAGTCACTAAGTCCAGCCCATACTCAAGGGGAGAGAATTCTGCAAGGCTCTGAAAACCAGGATAGGAGGGTCACTGGAGCATGTAGGAGCTGTCCACCACACTGCCCTTCTATTTGACTCTAATAATAAAAGGAGTAAAACTTAAAAAAAAATTTATGAGTCTGAGTGTGATGGCTCACACTTGTAATCCTACACTCTGAAAGGCCAAGGTGGGTGAATCACTTGAGCTCAGGAGTTCGAGACCAGCCTGAATGAGACCCTGTGTCTACTAAAAACAGAAAAATTAGCCAGGCATGGTTGTGCTGGCCTATAATCCCAGCTACTCAGGAGCCCTGAGGCAAGAGGATTGCTCAAGCCCAAGGGTTTGAGGTTTCTGTGAGCTATGATGGCATAGCACTCTACTCAGGGCAACAGTGAGACTCTAAGACACCCCCAAAATTATAAAGCTTGAGATGTAGCTGATTTTTCAATACATATGGGATTACTCTGAGTTTATAACTGTAATTTTTTTTGACTCAGAGTAAAAATTGATTACAAAAATATTAGAGGAAACTATTAAAAATTATCTTTCCCTTGATCATGGCTATAGATCTGATCACTAACTTTTAGGTTGCTTCATTTGCCATAAATTTCCAAAATGTTTTCCTGAAGTTTAATATTGACATCTGTTATAGCTCTATACTTACTCCTTTAGCGGCATTCTATGTTGTTTTCCTCAATGCATTTGCATAAAATTTAAATTACGTTCTTTGGTAAAATGTGGGAGCTGTTCTAGTCTCTTTTTGCATTATTTGACTGAACTAGAGAAATAACTAACTTCCAGTTCCTTTCTCTATGCTGCTTTCTAAAGTCCTGGTGGAAGACTCATTCTCTTTCCTTTTCTGTCAGTCTAAAACAGTAGCTCTAAACCACACACTGCTTTGTTCTTTAAGTACACCTGGCAAGGTCTAGAGACGTTTTTTGTTGTCACAACGGAAGTATGCTGCTGTTATTTACTGGTAGAGGCCAGATTTAACAACTTAGTGTACAATGCACAGGAGAGCCCCCATATAAAGAATTATCTGCTCCAGAATGTCACTTGTGTCAAAGATGAACAGCTCTGGCCTAAACAAACCAGTTCTTCCTCCTACTGTAAATGTGAAGACATTACAAAGTTATTTCAGCCTTAGTTACTATATAAACCTATTTTCCCTAATCACATATTTCCTCAAATATAGAAAATGTGGAACTGTAATACAAATTAACAACTGCAGGCAAACCAGGTTCAACGTCGATTACCTAAACACTGAATATAAAAGCACTGAGTCCTGGGAAATTATAATTAATTTGCAGTTTGAATATTTATTTAGAGTAAGCAATATATACTGAATGCTTTGTGATACTCTGGAATCTAATTTACTACTTTACGCATATGTAATTACTAACTACAAAATATTTATAATAAGTATGTTGAAACCAGAGCATGGATTAGGAATTTTTTATTTCTGCATGCTTTTCACATGATGTTGAAATAACAACAAAAATTTAGAACAACGTTCTATGGTCACTATGGACTCCCTAAGAAAATGATATCTTTAATGCCTCATATTTTATTTTATTGCATTTCTATAGACAAATCAAACCTTTGTTTCCTAAATAAGTACATTTATGAGTCATCCATCCAAATATGCAAAATGGGTCTTTGGGAGAGAACAAACACACTCATTATTTTTCTTAACTGACACCTGACTAGCTTGTGATATAAACATGCTATTCTGTTATATTAGTTTTTATCTTCAATGACATATGAAAGATCCAAAATCAAATTGGCTGTTTCTACAGCCACCTGTAGGCCGCCAACCTTAGCAGTCAAACAGTCTACAGTCAGGGTGCTGCTGGAGTCCACAGCTTCATGTGGAAGGCAGGTTTGTGGTGTGAAAGGAAGACGTGTGCTTCTTAGGAAAGACCAGCTGAGTTCTTCTTGGCTATTGAATAATCCACAGCCACACCGTGAAAGCAAATCTGACCAGTTCACAGCAGAGGGAGAATGTGCCTGAACTGACCAAAAGTGTCCGTACTTCATGTCAGTGAGAATTTCGCCGCCGTCATGTTCTAAAGAGACAGCAAGAGATTCTAGAGCACTGCAAAATGCTTCAGCAATTAGCTGAAGTTCCGTTTGAGTACATCCATCATCATCTTTGAGAATGCTTTCTGGCTCGTTGCGAGTCTAAAGAGTTAAGTAAAAAAATCATTGAAAACACATACAGAACAATTAACATAAAAATCTTTCAGAAAATGAGACTTGTTTAAAACCTTATTCATAAAGTCACTACTTACTTTCATTTAATTGGGGTTTGGAAAAAGGCTAATGAGCTTGTATAGGTCAGCTGGCCAGGCTGCACTTCCTTAAACTGGCTGTGTAGTAAAAATTGGCACTCTATGATATGGAATGAATGAATCACAACAACCCATCATCAGCTTATTCTGAATAAGGCTTGATGGTACCTTTTCACTATGTGAAGGACAGGTATGATGCATCACAGGTTTTTATGCACACAGAGGAAAGTTTCTGAAGACTACTGTCCCAAATGAGGTACATATTTATCTTGGAAAAATGTTTGAGATATGCTTAAAATGAGAATGGACATTTTGGGACATGTATAATTTTTACATCAATGATTTAAAAATTAATACTCTTTAATAATAGAAAAGATAATATGACTTTAAACTTTTTTGGTTCTACCATTTTAAAAAGTTTATCGTAGAAGTTCTGTTGTAGAAACTGAAATTAATACACAGCCATGTGCTACATACTAATGTCAATGACAGACACTGCACATCCAACGGTGGTCTTATAAGGTAATATAATACCATATTTTTACCGACCTTTTCTTTTCTTTCTTTCTTTTTTCTTTTTTTTTTTTTTTTTTTTGAGATACAGTTCCTTGGTAGAGTGCCATGGTGTTACAGCTCACAGCAACCTCAAACTCTTGGGCTTAAGTGATTCTCTTGCCTCAGCCTCCCAGGTAGCTAAGACAACAGGTAACTGCCACAACATCTGGCTATTTTTAGAGATAGGGTCTCACTATTGCTCAGGCTGGTCTTGAACCTGTGAGCTCAGGTAATTCATCCACTGCAGCCTCCCAAGTGCTCAGATTACAGGCGTGAGCCACTGCGCCTGGCCCTTATCGACCTTTGCTATGTTTAAATATGTTTAGATACACGAATATTTACCATTGTGTTACAATTGCCAACAGTAATATGCAGTGTAGGTTTGTAGCCTCAGTACCATAGGCTAGGCCACACAGCCTAGGTGAGTAGTAGGCTACACCTTCTAGGTTTGTCTAAGTATGCTCTGTGATATTTGACAATGACAAAATCATCTAAAATGAATCTCAGAACATATCCCTGTCAAGAGGCATGTGATTGTATTAGCAAACTAATGATTGAATAATGGCTAAAAATATTCATATCCTAACTACTTAAAAATAGTGACCACTTTTTTTTTTTTAAACCAGAAGGTTTGAACCAAATGAGATAATTCCCTCCGAATCCTCAATGCTGTATTGCTGTATTGTTTCTTCAAAATTCTATTCAAGACACTTCCTTCCTTCAAAAATCTTTGTCCAGTTTACTCAATTCCATTTACAGATTACACTATTGTTCATTTAGCAGCAGTAGAGATCTATCTTCAAACAGAATTTAACTTATTTGGGGAGGCAGGGCAGGGCAGGGCATGTCTATACAAAAGTTGACCCTCTCCCCAATCCCAGTCACCCACTGGAAGCTCTACAGAGTTTCTCAATAACTTTCCTGTTTACTATCGAGTCAACTGCAAATATAACTGGAAGACACATATACTTTTTTGTATGTATCTTCAAATAAGGTAGGCCAAAACTTGTAAAATAATTGGTCAGAAAAATAATGCACTAAACTTATCTGACAATTATCTGGAAGTGTAGTTTTCTAGACTAATAAAAAATTCTCTTTAATATTTAATATCATACACAAATATTTATTTAAAAATTGTAATAGAATCCAATACATGGAATGCCTTAATAAATAACATTCCTTCTTTGCTTGATGTTCTGAAAGGCACTGAAGTATTTTGTAGAACCGTGGCCCTTCTGTTGTAAACATCAATTACTATTATACTGTAGCAGTTGAGATCTCGAATGTGAGAACTCCCAATGACAGAATGTGAGTTTCAAAATGCAGTACATGTAGACAATTCTCAGTGCATGTGACACTTAGTAAAAGATCACATTTATAATTATTGCAATAAAGGTATTACCTCATATTTACTTTGGTACTTTCCTTAAGTGTTTTAGAATTCTAAGACATTGAAAAATTGTGTGAAAGGCTCCAGGGTATTCTGGTTGGACTTATTATCTCATAAAAGTTGCTGAGAGGGCAGCACCTGTGGCTCAGTGGGTAGGAAGCTGGCCCCATATACCGAGGATAGAGGATTTGAGCCCGGCCCTGGCCAAACTGCAACAAAAAATAGCCTGGTGTTGTGGCGGCACCTGTAGTCCCAGCTACTCAGGAGGCTGAGGCAAGAGAATCGCCTAAGCCCAGGAGTTGGAGGTTGCTGTGAGCTGTGATGCAACAGCACTCACCGAGGGCAATAAAGTGAGACTCTGTCTCTAAAAAAACATAAATAAAATAAAATAAAATAAAAGTTGCTGAGAATTTAGACAACATGAAGGGGGCTGTCTTACTTACCTTGTGTCTAACATATGCAGCCAAATGAGTTTCGGTACAGCCACCTCCCAGTAACACCCAGGGTTCTTTGATTGTTAACTGCAGGACATGCAGTGCCGTTTGACATGTGAGCTAAAAAGGAAACTAATCATCAGCATCAGACATTCAGACATTCATACCATGTATATGGAGAAATACAAGGATGCTCTCAACGCCACACAATGCGCTCAAAGAGCCTGATTTTAATTGCGAAAGAAAAATACCTGTGTCATGAAGGTTGTAATGTGATGAATACATTTGAAATAATAAAAAATAGAGAAAAAAGAAAAATATGTTAGCCAGAAGTCTGTTTTCATGGAGCCAGATTAATGTTTTCTTTCATATGTACTCAGTTTTCATTTTTTCCTGTCATGCTATTTTTTAATTCCATTTTTTGTCATTACATGATTACATTATATCATTACATATGAGTTTCATTTAGATGGTATATAGCTGGATCTTTTTTTTTTGTATTAAGTCTTTTGTACATAGATCATAAATACATTTATGCCATTTTCAGTGTGTTGATTATTTGTACAAATTGGAGTGCTTACATCATACTAATCAGCATAGCTTTCACCTCGTTTACCCAATTATAGCATTAGGACATTTGTGTTCTACACATGATCGAACCAACTGGTACTTGCAATGTGCTCCATAGGTGTGGTCCCCCCTCCTATCTTCTCCTCATCCCTATCCCTCCCCTTCCCTCCTTCATCCTAGGCTAAAGTTGTGTTTCATTTTTCATATGCAAGTGTGAGTTTGTACTCAGCTTTTCAAAGTGAGATTTAAAAATACATGGTTGCAAGATATGTGGGTCAGCAAGGTTTATTGGTACTTTTACTAAAGAAACTATTTCCGTCTAAATAGTTGTATAAATACAAAATCTATTGCAAATTATTTTGGAAATAACAGAACTACAACCTACCAATAGTAAGTAGAAAAACATATAGACCTTTAATAATCACCAAGGATGTATCCTTGAACAGATAGAATCTTCAGAACTTGTGACCCATCCCACAGATTATCACTTCCCCTATGTAAAGGCCGCATGTCTTATTGGTGGCACAGAGTGACAAACACTACTAAGGGTGGATGATGGGTATTGACTAGGTGACTCATTTTCAAAGTGATTTCAAAGTAATTTCAAAAGTAATTATTTCAAAGTAATTATTCAAAAGTAATCATTTCAAAGTAATTATTCATACACATTAGCATTAAAGAGCACATTGTTCCAACTTATTTCTTAAAAAAATTAGTCACATATCAAGGATGTTTTAAGTTTCCTGTAAGTGGTAGAAATAATAAATAGCAACACATGCCAAGTCCACTATAAAGTCACAAGCATTTACATGAGCTTTCTGTGACTGTTTCTCTCATCTTGCTTTTGCTTTCTATACCACCCAGTGAAGCTACAAGGGAACAAAAAGCACAGCTCACTAATGCAAAAACAAAATAATAGTACTTGTTGAGTGACCATTAATTCCTGCCTTAGCCCCTGTATGTGGAACTCAAAATTCCTTACTTACCTTCAGTTCATCCCAGGCAGTATCATTTCTGTTGCAGAGAAGCAAACTGCAGATTGTTCCTTCATCAGGAGTAAGATGAAAAAAATGTTTGGAGCCAAATTTTGCAGTACGTAAATTTTTCACGCTTCCATAACTACTAGTTGATACTGAGCCTAGAGAACCGATAGGCTGTGTTCCTATTTTTTGAAGTATAGAAAACACAAAATGTATAAGCAAAGTTGGGAAAAAGCAACCATTTAAAGTTATAATATTTATTTTTAGCCAATATAAGAGTCTCACAGTGTATCATTTAAAATGTGAGAAGCAGGATAAAGAAGATGTATTTTCTTAAACTAATGAAATAAATAGCATTCTGTTACTAAAGTGACATACAAAAAAAGCAGAGGTTCTTTTGATTTCAGAGCTTTTCAAACATCTCTTAGAAGCCATTTTGTACTCTCTTCCCACAAAAAGGTACAGATAATTTTGCATACAGTTTCAGGAAGCTCAGAAACCCTGGCAGGCCATTTAGGGATTAAAGACCCCAAATAAATAGCCCAATTTGGAAGAAGGTTTATGTGAGGAAACACACTATTATTTTTAAGGCGTTATTTCAATTTGAAACAAATAAAGCTATCCAAATAGTTGCATGATTGAATTCCTTTGAGGCTCTATTTAGTAAACATGTAATGGTTATTATTATTTTTTGCCTAGTGACAGTTTGTACGTAAACAGCTATCTAGATTATGCCCAAATAAAGTACATAACATACTTATTTTACTTAGTTATTCTTTGATATATTATCTTCCCACCTGCATGAGTAAAATGGCAAAAGTTTTCTAAATTACAAATTAATAAAAATATGAATAAAGAAGTTCGGAATGACATGAATTTTCCACATCTCTAAATGTATAAGTCATATAAGAAACCTACACCAAATTTCTACAAGGAATGCTGATTTAAACTCTAAAGATTAAAATCACTCTGAACTACTCATCCCTTGGGGCCAATTTCCTCTTCTTTCAAATTAACATTTAAAAGACATTTTTCTTTCAAACTAAGGTGTTAAAAAGGTTAAAAACACTTTCAGTTTAGGGCAGCCCAGTGACTCACACCTAGCACTCTGGGGGGCGGAGGTGGGAGGATCCCTTGAGCACAAGAGTTCCCGACCAGCCTGACCAAGAGCAAGACTCCATTTTTACTAAAAACAGAAAAAACTGGCTGGGTGTTGTGGGGGGTGCCTGTAATCACAGCTTCTCAGGAGGGTGAGGCAGTAGGATTGCTTGAACTCGGAAGTTTGAGGTTGCTGTGAGCTAGGCTGATGCCAGCCAGGGCACTCTAGCAACAGAATGAGACTCTCTTAAAAACACATTTTCAGCTCAAAAAACGTTTAGAAAATAATCACTGAACAATTTAATTTATTTGAATATTGTTTCTTCACTTCTGAAGCCTCCAAGAATAAGGAGTACGAATGATCTAAATAGGTCTAAATCTTAATAGTGTAATCTTACATGGTGGAAACAACAGGTTCTGAAGAAGCCCAGGTACACGGCTTCCCAGACACTGGGTGCTAAGCTAGTCGCTCATGTTATTTACATTTTTTGGCTCCCTCACAAGAGAGCAATACAGGAATATTAATGCCTATTTTATAAATAAATCAAGCCAAAACAAATGTTACAAATGCTCTGTAAGCCCCAACATGCTTCACGAATCCCAGTCGCCTACAAATAGTAACATCCGCTACTTAACATGGATCAATAAATAGGAATTTTTGCTCAAAGGATTGAAAGGAGGTAATGTTAACCTAGATACACCAGGGAAGACAAATTAGGCCCCCAAATACTCCACCTATTCTAAATGTGTACCTGAGCCATGTGCCTGGTATGGTCCCTACCTCCCTCTTCCCTTTTGTCTCAATATGCAGGACTAAAGCTATGGTTATTCAGGTCACGTTCTAGGCATGTAAGTGTCAACAACAATTGTGGGCTAATGTGGAAACTCAGTCCCCATTTATGATATTGTTTCTGTGGGAAATCTTCCTTTTGTTGTTGTTGTTAAAGAGACAGTCCCAATGTTGCTGACGCTGACTTGAACTTCCTGGGCTCAAGTGATCCTCCAGTTTCACCCTCTCAGGTAGCTAGGACTATGGGTGCACACCACTGTGCCCAGCTAAAATGTTTTGTATTTCAAAAACTGACTAAATAATCTGAAATACCCAATATTCACAAGCTGAAAACTGCCAGATTCCTGAAATGCTGGTAAATATTTAAGGATACACATCGAACCTACAACATCAATAATGAGCTCCAAAGAATAATTCCCATTATTTAATAATTTCTACTTTGACAATCGCTGTGCAGTTGGAGCAATAACCCAGATATTATGTATTCAACATCTGGCATACATACTGCTCCTTTTTGATGATTTATAATAAGACTATAAATAGTAAACTTTAACA
This sequence comes from Loris lydekkerianus, assembly GCA_963574355.1. Taxonomy (NCBI): domain Eukaryota; kingdom Metazoa; phylum Chordata; class Mammalia; order Primates; family Lorisidae; genus Loris; species Loris lydekkerianus. The sequence goes on from CAUYPK010143854.1 coordinate 20,362, forward strand.
ATGGTTTCAGTCTAATAACTTAAAAAACTGCAACGATGTAGAAGTAAATGATCATCATCTTTCTGATACTGTCAAAGCAATTAAGGGACACTGAAAAGTGGCTCAAAACAAAACAGCAGCTTGTCATTTTTTCTTTGGCTCTAACAGGTGAGTATCAACCTTATATCTACTTCTAATTTGCTGAGTTTGTGAAATACAGTGAATTTCCTGCCTATTGTAATTCTGTACGTTGCTAAACACATTACAGTGAATTCAACAACATTTTAGAATCCCTACTGTGGGCCAGGACTATTGTAAGAGCTGAAAGTAAAAGATGATCTTGGTTCTCAAGGTCAACTGGAACTAATTTTTAATAAAGGTAAAACATAAGCACACACATGTCCCATCCTCCAAGTTTGAAACAACTATTTAGGCAGAAGTATAGAACTTGTGGGAAATTAGGATAAAAGTGATACAAAAGGGTATTATAGCTGTGAAATCGCATTCTAAATATAACATGATTTAAAATTTTTATAAAGTAGAAGAATTCTCTGCAAGGTATGAAAGACTTCAGCTTCAGAATTAGGTGAATGTTAGACTTATCAATATTCTATCATGGGGGTTAGAATATGATAAACTGTGGTATACTTTAGGACTGAAAAACAAACAGAAAATTATCAAAATCACTCCCATTTTTGTAAGTGAACACTACAGGATCTTTTCCAGAAACAACCTTTGCTGCCAGAAATGATACTGAAACATGCTGTGACGTTGGCAGCATCTAAAAATTTCCAAGATGTTAACTGTGACACAAACTAAAAATATGTCTGCTCAAAATGAGTGTGATTTATTAACTATAAGGGGCAAAAGCCAAGAGTGATTTTTACCTGTCACTTTACTCAAGGGTTCCATCAGGGTCACTCCAATTCTGTCTATGGCAATAACTTGGTGCACACTGAGCAGCTGTTTCAAAGACGGGTGCATGACTTTTTGGCACAGGACAAGATCTACGTGGTCACTAACTAGCTGCCTTCCTAGGTTGAGCAGCTGGTCCAGAACTGCACTTTCAAGAGAAACCCCACAAGGAACCACCACGGTTCCTTCTCCAGTGTCAGAAAGGTCTCCGGATAAAGTTGTACAGAAGAGTGCCACCTTGAGGGCCCCTGATTTTTTGATAGGTAACAGCTTCATCAATTGCATTTCTGGCATTTCAATTAGTATTCCAGGTAATACAGTAGACTCTATAACTCTTTGACCTTTTAGAGGTACGATTATACTCTTTCCTAAAATGATATGGCCCTCAGCATTTTCTGGAATTGTAAGCAAAAAAGTTCTCAGTATCAGAGTGCTGATATGATCGACCTCCTCTTTGGTGAGCATACTGGCGGGTTTACTTGTCAGCACGCTACGCACCAAGCCCAGGAGGATCTGAGTGCTGCTGAAGTCAACTGGGATTCGGCAGCCACAGGCCTCGGAGTTAAGATAATTGGTGCAGAGACGTAAAAGATGTTTATTTAATTTAATGACAGTGGTGGGTGTCAAGACTAATTTCTGAACATTTTCAATCAGGTTGCAGCAGAGAATGGCTGTGAATAAGCCACAGTCACTGAAGCATGACACGTGATTCTGCACGGAAGTCACAAGGATCTTTAGTATGGGATGGGTGACTGAAAGGTTCTGAAGCAGGGCTGCGGACTGTGAGGTCGTGCGCACATAACCTCCAAGGCCGTTGTGCAGCTGCTTCAGCCTGCCTGAAGGGCCATAGCATGACGACATGATTCCTCTCCACTCAGAAAGTGTGGCCCCGACTCCTTCACTTGTCAGTGGCTCACTGTTACACAACGATGGCTTCTTAGCTTCTAAACGAGACATTTCAAGTGTTAGCTTGTGAAGGCATCTGTGGACTGTGGACCAGTATTTTTCTTTTCATTGCATTGTCATATGTTTAAACATCTAAAAAAATATTCTTCAGGAATGAAAGTATGGATATGCTACAATGATGCTATAAAACTAAATATTTTTATGTTTATAAAGCTAATCAAACACAATGATTTAATGACAAATTAATAATTCCAAATATTTATTTTACTTCATTCTTCAATAACCTTTTGTTTGCTTCCAGATTGAGATTTTACAGACTGTTTTGCAGCCCTCTGTATAAAGTACGTTCCAACATGGACACCTATGAAAGACACCCCGGCCACAAGCAGCCAGTTCTTTCTAATCCAACTGATGTTTTTCATTCTCTTCTTTTAATATCAAGTTCAGATTCAAAGCTGCTTCTTTCTATAAGAAATAAAAATAAAACATTTTAGAGAAAAAAATCCAAGCCATTTTGTAGATGGCAATTTAATAATTTATTCTAATACTCTGCTCCTTTTTCTTAGAAAAAAGAACTACCAATTGGCATAAGCCTGTAGAAAGTAAGAAAGGTAAACCAATTTAGACTTAAAATTCCTTCATCTTTCAATAAATCCCTTCTACAAGAAAGGGTGCTTATATTTTCAATGATTTGGAATATACAACAATATTGCTAAAAAGCTTATAATACAGTTATTTGAATATGGCATGCTTCTAGAAGGGAAATGCTACATTATACAACTCAGAATTTGGTAGCAGTCTTAAAAAAAGTCTCAAATGTTTTTATTCTCTTATATCAAGATTTAATGTTGTGTTTTTATCTATAACTTTGGTTTGCTTGGAAACTTTAGGTTTGAACAGAAGTACATTTACATCAAATCCTGCTTATAAATAATTATGAAAACGAGATAGCTGTTAGCATTTCTACCGCAGAAACTCTCTAATGTACAGTCTATATTTAGCTGAACAAATTTGCACAACACACTGCACCAAAGAACAAACCACATTATAGAAACCTGGCTAAAGTCAGAGCTAATTTTTCATAGTTTTACTCTATCAATCAATGTTTTTCAATTTTGGAAGTCCTAACCAACCAATCCTCAAATGTAAGTTTATAATAATAAATATAAAAACCAAGGAATATGCTGGATGACAAAGAGAAAAATAGAATGTGATTTGAAAGTCAATTTCAAAAAGTCTTAATATATTATCATATATCCAATGGACACAGAGAAATACTAATTTCCCTAATAGGATAGTGTCCCTGTTAAAAAATATTGTCCCTTAAGGCATAAAATCTGGTATGTTAATAATAATCTATGAAAATAAAAAAAACTTAGGTCGTGGATCTTATTTGTTAAGGCATGGCCTTTTGAATGTGTATTAGTATTTTCAGGAATACACAAACTATGCTAGGCACTTGGAGAGTATTTAGCATAAATATAACTACTTAGCCTAAAGTACTTCCTAAAGCAGACCATGGTGTAGTATGGTGATACAGACCAAACCGCGAATTGTAGATGTGCAAAGAGGTGGGCAGAACAAGAGAATGTTATGCAAAGTATTATTTTGGTTACTGTTCCCAATTTAGTTAAAGGGCTGTAACCATAGCAACTGGGCCCAAATAAAGTGAAGGCAATGGCAGTCAGCTTTTTTCCTGTGATGATAAAGCTACAGTCAACTTTTTTTATGGCACAAGGAAGAAAAGAAAGATCTGTTTGTCTCATGCCAGAAACAGCCAAGTTACTTAAGTATTATTTTTATGGCTATTTCAGATTCAGCAAAATCTGAGAAATACATTTAAATGAAACTTTATCCAAGTGACTTTTATATGGTAATGTACATGTTATAACTTATACACCCACCCACAATAGAAACTATGACTAATAAAATGATTTCTTCAGTTAGAAAATTTTCTCAATACTTAATGGTGACACACAACTTTTCAAAAGAACGCAACATTGGCACTTCTACCAGTCTTGTGGTGGTGAGACCAGTCACCACATCTTTTGGCTAGTATATCTATAAAATGAGAAAGAAATCATTGAAAGTGTCCCAAATGATTCTTGTTTTGTTTTGTTTTTTTGAGACAGAGTCTCATTTTGTTGTCCTTGGTAGAGTGCCGAGGCATCACAGCTCACAGCAACCTCCAACTCTTGGGCTTAGGCAATTCTCTTGCCTCAGCCTCCTGAGTAGCTGGGACCACATGCACCCACCACAATGCCTGGTTATTTTTTGTTGCAGTTTGGCCGGGGCTGAAACGAACCTGCCACCCTCAGTATATGGGGCCAGCGCCCTACCCACTGAGCCACAGGCACTGCCCAATGATTTTTAAAATGTCAAAACTTGCTGACTTGTGGTTATAGCTCCAGATCTGGAAATCACAGCTAAGAAAAAGAGAGAAAAAAAAAAAAACATCGGGGCTGGTTTACAGACTATGTTTGGAAGTATCAGCTCAGCTCTCTTAAAACTCTATTCCTAAACAGTGTGCTCTATAATTCCAACAGTTACCACTGGATGTATGGTCCTCACTATTCCTGGAAGCAAAGGCCTGGTGGAAGAGTTTTTTTTTTTTTTCCCCAGTAATGGATAACTTAATTAAAACAGTAAAACTTCCATAAATGTTTTCTAAATTAAGAGCTACAGTGAAAATGTGATTTAGAGAAATGTAAACAGGTAAAATTTCCTCCTAAAATGAATCAGGTCCTTTAGAAAAATTATTGATTCTAGGTGTAAAGGCAAGAAATACACAAAAATAAGTTGGTGGAATTTTCTGCCAAAAAAGTGAGGATGTTAACTAAAGACTACTTAGGTCATATCAAAAAAACAAAAGAAAAAACAATGACATAAGAATCAACTTGGGGCGGCACCTGAGGCTCAGTGGGTAGGGCGCCGGCTCCATATACTGAGGGTGGTGGATTCAAACCTGGCCCCGGCCAAACTGCAACAAAAAATAGCCGGGCGTTGTGGTGGGCCCCTATAGTCCCATTTACTCAGGAGGCTGAGGCAAAAGAATTGCTTAAGCCCAAGAATTGGAGGTTGCTGTAAGCTGTATTGTCACAGCACTCTACTGTGGGTGATAAAGCGAGACTCTGTCTTTAAAAAAAAAAAAAAAAAAAAAAAAAAGGAATTAACTTGGAGGGGATCCAAGATGGGACAACCTAAGCATTAAAAAAAATGTTGACTCTTTCATATAACCTGGTGAAGAGTAAAACATAAAACATTAAAGAATAACGATTGTAATCGATTAAGATAATTCAAATATATGAAAACCCTCAAGCTCACACTGACACCAAAAACAAAAACCCTAAGCTGCTAGAGCACTCTCTCATTATAGAAACCAATATAGGGGATCAAAGAGAAAATTTATCTCGCCTTTCTGGTATAAATGGATTTGAGGATGAATGCATAGCTGATAAGGTCCATCTAACACAGAAGAGGAATGATAAAATTTGAGCAGCATCATTCGGTAACCTTTAATCAAATAATGGATCAGACTCACACAGTGGTTGATAAATTAAGTCTACCGACTATATCTAGCCCAGCACCTGTTTTGCCAAGTTTTACTAACATGCAACCATGATTGTTCATTATGTATTGTGTGTGAGTGCATATGGTATTCAAAGCCTAAAACAGTTACTATCTGATTCTCTGTAGAAAACAAATTGCCAATTTCTAGATTAGTGCAGTGATCATAAATCAATTTGAATAATTCATTAAGCAAAAGACTGATGGGAACTTTCTGGACAATTTAATGAAGCGATAGCATGAAAATTTGCTTGTTGGCAGTGCCCATTGCTCAGTGGGTAGGACGCCAGCCTCAAACCGGGCCAGAGCCAGCTAAAACGTCAATGACAAATGCAACAAAAAAATGGCCAGGTGTTGTGGTGGGTGCCTGCAGTCCCAGCTACTTGGGAGGCTAAGGCAAGAGAATTAAGCCCAAGATTTTGAAGTTGCTGTGACACCACTGCATTCTACCCAGGGTGACAGCTTGAGACTCTGTCTTAAAAACAAAAGGAAAAAAAAAAAAAAGAAAATTCGCTTGTCAATCTTATCAACACCAAAAGAGGATGGGACATATGCGAAACAATGTGATTACCTAGAATGCATACCATAGCATCCACCATCCATCAAGTATTTTTGTTCAATAAATAAATAAATAAATAAAATTAACCACTTGATCTAACTAACAGATTACCGAGGAGAAAAAAGAAGCTATTAGATGACAAAAAGATGATAAAATCAGCCAAATTCAGAATGTGGAAAATTTTTTAAAGGCAGATTGGTGGGGGGGAATAAAATAGTTGAAAAGAGACATTATCTATCAAATATAATATATGGACTTTGTTTGGATCATGATTCTAAACAACCAACTATGAAGATTTTTTAAGATAGATTCAGCAATAAGAACATGGCCCTGGGTATTAAATCACAGTAAGGAATTACTATTTATTTTTTCTGTCCAACAATAAAAATGTGGTTGTATGGTTGTAGATTAAGTGTTTATGCTTTCTGTTGAAAATACATACTGAAGGGCTACATAGTGGAGCTTAGGATTTTCTTTAAAACAGTCTAGCAGTTAAAAGAAGGAATAAATAAAAGTAGGACTGGCAAAATGCTGGTAAGTGGTAAACAGACACTTGAGACTCCTGTTTTTGGCTCAATATGCAATTTCCCACAGTAAAAGTAAACATAAAAAATAAGAGACAAATGCAACACATCCCTTTGATGTACTTTAACTACTTAGAATTGGTGATTCATTCACTCTAAATCTGGTTTTCAATTTTGCTCACCCAAAACTGGTTTAAATATTTGCTTCCACCTGCCTGACTGGCAGTATTTGTCTCTAAAACTTTTAACTACTGCTGCTCTGGCATCTAAAACATCTTATATTCACCTAATATTTTAGAGCAGATACGTTCTTTTTTCATCTTTATTTTTCCTTCAGGAATATCTTAATTAATATTCTTTGTATTTCTTTTTGCACAAGGAGCAACTATTTTCTCCCCAAAATTTGGCCATACATGGTCCCCAAAGAAAAAAAAGTCATACGTGCTTTATATATATATGAAATAATGGTCTCATTAAAATCTGGAATACTTTATATATAAAAATCAAGCATCTAATAAATTCTCTAATGCTTTGTTTGTATACATTAAAACTCCACTTAAATACAAATTTTATAATGTCCTAAAGTTACTCTTCTACTGTTTTACTACCTAGCTTCTTATATACTTGTCCATTAAGCCATTGTTCATTTCTCCTTATGAACATTTAAAAATAAAATCTTGATTTAAAATAATGTTGTAATCAGTAATTATACTACAATTCAAAAATCACTGACCTTTTATAAATGAGGAAAATCTTACAACGTCCTCATTCTGTAAGGAACAAACCTTAACTGATCCATCTGACGCCTTAATTTAGGGCATGTGACTTATCTCAAGGTTAAAAGGCATATTCTAATAGAAAATATTTTAAAATTACAGAGTTACAGCTCCTTACCTGAAACTCCCTAGGTTGGCTAAGTTTTACAAATCAGAATTTCTTGGATTTTATAAATACAATATTGTATATATAATTTCCATAATCAAAGTAACAGTGTATGATATCCAAAATCAATATAATCATAGCATAATACAATCAAACAGTAAAATTTCTGCAGAACTAAATTTTCATATAAAGTTGAATAAATAAAGTAGTCCCCCCTTATCTGTGAGAGATACATTCTAAGACTCCCACTGGATACCCGAAATCACAGATAGTACCAAACTCTAGATTACATTTTTTTCTTATACACACACCTATGATGAAGTTCAATTTATAAATTAAACACAATACTCTTGTACTTTAGGGACATTATGAAGTAAAATAAGGCTTAAACACACTGTGATACCCTAACAGTTGATCTGATAACCAAGACTGCTTGGTGAATAACGGGCAGGTACTGTGTATAGTGTAGATACGCCGCACCAAAGAATGACGCATGTCCTGAATGGGACAGAATAGGACAGTTCAGGATTTCATCATGCTGCTCAGGATGGTGCAGTTTAAAACTTATAAACTGTTTATTTCTGGAATTTTCTATTGAATATTCTCAGACTGAGTTGACCATAGGAACTGAAACTATGGAAAGAAAAACAGCAGTTAAGAGGTAACAACTATACTATAAATTGCCGCAGTTAAGATCTAGTTTTGCCACCAAAATATTTGGTTTTTAGAATTTTTTGAATTTTATAATTATGGATAAGGGACTATAGACCTTAATTATAGAACTACAGCCTCTTTATTTCAAAGATTCTCAAAACTAACAGATCATGTTGAAGCTGAAGTATCTGATGTTAAGGGATGAATACAACTACTTTCATTTGTCTTAGAAAAAAACTAAGAATGATACAAGAACATTTTGCAAATTTCAAACCTTTATGCTATAAAGTGGGTTTACAGTAAGAGTCAGCTGCTCCTTTGTACACATTCATGATCTTCCTTACACCGCTAGTGAAACTGACTTCTCTTTTTCCATCCAAATGACTGCTAGAGAAACTTCAAAAGTCTCTGTGCAACAAACTTTCTTAGAAGCAACTACAGAGTAATATTCCACTAGCAGATGACAATAAAAACAAAAGGTAACTTTGTCATTTAAGCCCTTTTCTTTCCAGGGCTGTGTAAAATCAACTTTTCCATTGATGGAACGCACCTAGGGGTTGATCAGATCAAATGGAACTTACCTGAAAATTGCAAGTCTGCTATTTCCCTTGGATTTGGCTCGTCTGCAGATTTGAAAGTCCCAGGCTATCTCGCTCAGGAATATCATCCTTATTAGGTACTTGGAAAACAGGGCTGGTTTTGATTCTGTGCCACCCGAAATGTATAAGCCCAACTGAAGGTACCATGACAATCAGAACTTTGTAGTTTCTCCAGAAGTTCTGAAGGCTCATAGTACTTCAGCATAAATGCACCTAAAAAGTTAAAGGAGAAAAAAAAAATTCTAAAAAAAAAAAAAAGACTCCCTTAAATTACATCTACGAACTTCTATAAGTAGCATACTGCATTCTAATAAAAGCTGACTGTTAAAACATTTTTAATTATAATAAATTGCAAAGTTAATAAACAAAAAGAGCTATGTTGTAGACACAAAGGGATAGCAGGAAGTTAGGTTTGGGAAACTTATGAAACAATACTGAACTTTTAGTTCAACAATTATTAAAGAAGCAACATCACCTGCTGAGAAAGCTGTATGAATCCTAGGAAACACTCATTAATACAGTATTCTTTAAATATTAATGTACTCTCTTCTGAGTCACCATAAAATTAGAATATTCTTTAAAAAATTACACTTAGTCACACTTTTAAGAAAAGAAGCAAATAGTAATCCATAAACACACAGTAAGAATTTAGTTAGGTTCTATATTCTGACAAGATATGAATGATGATGTTTTAATTGATATTAGTACAGTCAAGCATGGACTCCAACTGTAGTAAAAGACTTTCAGCTTAGATGCTATGAATTAGAATGAATTAATGCCATTTCCACATTTATGTGTGGAACTACTGAATTTTAGAGTGATTGCCCTGAATTACTACCCTACTGGGTTATATGAAGTAATTGGGGCTAGAAAGTTACCTGTTATTACAAAGCTAGTTAGTGTTAAAAAAACAGATTCTTTTTTCCTGTCTTTGATTTCAAAAGCATGGAGTTGGGGCCCAGGAAGACTGTGTTCTGATATTCTACTGGGTTTGTGTCTAGACAACCCCAAACCCCAAAAGTCTAGACAACCTTTAAAGATTCCTTATGCTTTTATATTTAAGGGACACGCATTAGTCTTCAGTGATTAGCTTAAAGACTTGGATATGGACGGTTCCATTTTCCAAGTGTTCTCTGAGCACAGAAGAATAAGGACCGCTCCATCACCTGTGGAACAAGCGAGGAACTTAGTTCAATTTTATCTTTATGAGTTTTAGTACTATGAAATCTAAATTAATTTTATTTAAATGCCATTAGAAAAAATGTCTGAACAGAATTTCTACTTATTCCCTCCCCTTAAAACCAAGATTTAAAAAAAATACAGTAATGATAAGCTAAATAGCTTGAAATATCTCTGTGTTCTGTGTTATCTACTAAAAATAAGTACAAGGCTTCAAGTCTTACACTTATGTATATATATATTATTCTCATATTACAAGGGTACATGTCAAATCTATTAAGAGTATAAAGTCTTAACACAATAATTAAGTAAGTCAGGTGAAGGCTATGTTAACCAGTTTGATGTTAGCATTCCAATTTGGATATAAAATCAGCACATTGTACCCCATAAATGCATTAATATACATAGTTATGATTTAATAAAATAAATTAAGAGGGAAAAAAACTATTTTTCTCCAAGGTATAAATTCACATTTTATATGGACTTTGCTGCAAAACTAAAACTACTACATGAAGAACATAATCTACTTTGTGACAAAGTATTTGATGGCCTTTTCCTTTTCTAACGTGCCCTGGTTTTCCATATACTTTCTGCAATCTTAAGAGACTATACCTTTTGTTGACATGCTTATGTTCTTCTCTTTTTGGAGGAAACCATTACAGATAACTACAATAATGAAATTTTACTGTGAAGCCGACTGTGCAAAGCTGTTGGAAATTTGAGATTTGAGGATACAACAAAATAATTAGGGGAGGACTTGGGTGGAAGAAGGGAGTTAGGAGGGAGTAATTCTAATAAGGTTACTTCTTAGAGGGCTTGTATTGATTAAAAAGTCGCATTTCTGTCTACAAAACATCTAGAACTAAAGATAGTGTCATTCATATGAAGTCTCAATATTTAAGGTGACGTTAGAACCTCTAACTCTGTCACTCTCAACATGAGTTTATCAAGTCACATGACCTTTCTTTTTTTAAAGAGATGATTTTTTTTTTTCTTTTTCATTTTTTAAGGCAAGCAGTCGCTCTGGGCAGAGTGCCATGGAGTCATCATAGCTGACAGCAACCTTCAACTCTTGGGCTCAAGTGATCCTCTTGCCTCAGTTTTTCTATTTTTAGTGGACATGAGGTCTCGCTCTGGCTCAGGCTGGTCTTGAACTCATGAGCTCAAGCAATCCACTTGCCTTGGCCTACCAGAGGGCTGGGATTACAGGTGTGAGGCACCGCGCCCAGCCAAAGAGATTGTTATTATTATGTTGCCCAGGCTGATCTCAATCTCCTGGGGCTCAAGTGATCCTCCAGCCTCAGCCTCCTAAAGTAACTTGGATTTGAGGTATACACTATTACACCCAACTAAATCACATGACTTTTGACACATGATATCTCTACTATTCGCCATTTACCTCTTGATGAAACATTAAACTTATAGTTGTCAGCTTTTTCCTCAATCATAAACTTGAAAAAGACAAAAAAGTTTGGACAAAAGTAAACTACAATCTATATAATACCAATGTCTGGGAAAGTACTGTACTGTTTTCTCCAAGTAGATAACAGAATGCATTGTGATACACTGTTGAGTCTTCCTTGGGAAAAGTGAAAATGGGATGTAAAATAAGATCAAGTTAGCTCCCTACACCTAGTGAATCTTTGGGTCCTCTCTGAGTTAAAGACAAAACAGGTGCTCCACTTTACGTACAATCTGCTTAATGGTCTATTATTCTTTCCATTCAGATAACTAAAAGATTTATGCATCTTTTTCAAGATTTGGGTTTGGTTATACCTGGAAACCAATATCTATTTTAGCTAAAAACTCATTATTTGCTAAACATCACTGAAGCCCAGTACAGAACTTCCTGTTTAGTGAATGATGCGGACTGACTTAATGATTAATTGCTTTAATGTTTACTAAGCACCTGTATGTCCTTATTTCCTAAAACCCTCCTTATCTCATATATTGAATTAGCAAATGGAGATGAGAGAGCAGGTAACTATTTTCTGACAGATAATTCTGCTGTCCTTTGAATAATCTGGAAAATATTATGATCAGAATGGGAGGGCTTTTTACTTACAAAGTACCTTCAGAGGTACTATGCATTTAATCCACATGAAAACACTTAAGAATCCCCCCACACATACAATAACCCATCATTACCCAGAAGATGGAACTAGCAACTAGCACTCTTTTAAAATAGTCCAAGTATGTAATTTAAACCTACTGTATTTCATTTCTTCCACTTAAGTGCTTTCCAGCACACTACATGTTTTACAATAGACTTTACTAAATAAGGCCTGTCACTAGTTGCACAAAAAAGACAATATTAATCTTGAAATTTCGTATTTGATATGCTAGTTAGTAAGTGTTTCTAAGTTTCATCGTAAATCTCTTGTAGAGCTTTTAAACACAAACATATTTGGGGGATAACACTTTTAACACATTTTTCCTTCTCAGTCCTTTTTTTTTTTTTCAAAATATAAAGTAGTATTACTACACTTTTCTGGTAAATAAAGTATAGGCTTATTAAGTTAGCAAATATCAACATAAGGAAAAAAAAAGCTAAAATCTTTTTGGCTTTCAACAAAAATAGGATAATATATATACTATTTTACAATCTTTTCCCTTCCCAAGAATTTAAATCTCCATTCTTGTTTTTAATAGCTGATTATATGAAGATATCCTGATTTGGCCAATCCTGACTAATAGAAATTTGAGATTTTTTCCAATGCTTTATTGCTAAATACCATGGTGATAAATATTCAAATAAATATTCCAGAGTCCGTGCTTATAGACTTTATATGCTGCTTTTCAGAATACAAAGAACAGATTTCTTAATTATTAACTTATTTTTCAAATGAACTTGGCAAGATTTTTAAAACCTTAACTTTTAAAAAGGTTTGTGGTACTAAGCAGCAGACAGACTGCAAGATCCAATTTGGAAAACAGAAACTTAAGCTGATCAGTTTACCCTGAGATGGCTCTTCCCTCCAAACAAGCCATTCTAAGTGGTACAAACTATCTCATGGACACTAGAGATTCCTGAGTTAGAAACAGAAATTTTCCAGGAATGCACTCAAAATGATCAGATTTGATGAACAATAACAGGCTAGTAAACAGTGGTCTTGTTTACTTGTCCAAAATTAGAGGACAAAAGAGTCTATATCTGTCAAAACCACACCTATGGCTTTCTAACAGTTGAGATTAGCTGGGCTAATTTTAATTGTTTTCTTTAACTTACATCTGAGTATAAATGATAGCTAGAGATTAATGAACAGAAGGGGGAGAAGCTTGCTATACTTCTACCTCATTACAAATATTGTAATTTTTTTGGTAGCTATAAAGGCCAAAAAAGGGAAAAAAACTAAGATAGGAATCATGCAACATGAAAAACAGAGACATTCATGGCTGGGTACTTTCCAGACAGGCCTCATGTATATGTATCGGATCATACAAATACTCTAAATTTAAGGCATTACTGTGCCTAGGACAGCAACTTTCCCTCCACCCAATCTGCATTGAAGAGATTACTGTTTCTTCAATTTCTATCCTTAAGGCCTCTGACAGGCTTTCTGGAGTCTGTTACATTCCAAGCTAACTGACAGGTTCTTGGTGATGGAACTAGACAATAAGGTGATGGATGAAAAGGCAATTACAATTGCTGGAACATAGTAAACAGCTGGCTCCTCCTATCAGACTGTTGGATGTAGCATAATGTCAATTAAAACGATCAAGTTTTGCTATTGGATACTTCAAAATTAGGCCTACGACAACCTGAAAACAGGAAATATTCTATAAAAGGTTCTTATTTTGCCTACTGGGCTTACTGGGTGCCATCTGCTGGTCATTTGGACACAGGGTAAGGTTCTCTTTAATCTTCACTTAAAAGTACTGGGGTATTTGAAAAAAATAACTTCTATTCTTAAACTTCCACTGAGTGTAATTTAATCATGAAGAAAATATTAGACAGAATGTTAAACGCCCGATTAGTGCAGTTCTTCTGATTATGAAATTTAGTGAAGTTTATTGGAATTGTATAATGTATGTCCTTTTATAATGACAATGTTGGCTGAAGGTATTGGCAAATTCTTCAATTCCTTAATTCAGATTACTGAGGTTAAAAACAATTTTTTCCCCTTTTTTTTTTTTTTTTTTTTTTGAGACAGCGTCTCACTCTTTCATCTGGGCTAGAATGCTGTGGCGTCAGTCTCGCCCACAGCAACCTCAAATTCCTGGGCTCAAGGGATCGTCTTGCCTCAGCCTTCCAAGCAGCTGGGACTACAGGCACCTACCACAATACCTGGCTAATTTTTCTACTTTTAGTACAAATGGGGTCTTGCTCTAGCTCAGGCTAATCTCGAACTCCTGGGCTTAAGCCATCTTCCCACCTCAGCCTCCTGGAGTGCTAGGATTACAAGTATGAGCCACCATGCCTGGCCCTTCTGTGGCATTTTTGACTAAAGGATAAAATCTAATTTTTTAGTATAGCAAAAAGAATTCACTAGGATATACTTGTCTATCAGTTTTTTAAAAAAATAGTAAATCATTTTGCAAGGATACACTGTCAGGTAGCTATTGTTGGGATGAACTGTGGAACCACACTGCCTGGGCTTTGCATTTCCACTCCCTCACCTTACAGATGGCTGCGTGGCCTTGGATAAGTCACTTAATCTCACTATGCTCAGTTCCATTACCTGTAAATGAGAATAATGACTTCCCTATCTTCTTGCTGTACAATTAGCACAATACTTGGCACTTAGTCTGGGCTCAATGATTTTTTTTTTTTTTTTTTTTTTTTTGAGACAGAGTCTCATTTTGTCACCTTTGGTAGAGTGCTCTGGCGTCACAGCTCACAGCAACCTCAAACTCTTGGGCTTAAATAATTCTCTTGCCTCAGCCTCCCACATAGCTGGGACTACAGGCGCCTGCCACAACACCCAGCTATTTTTAGAGACAGGGTCTTGCTCTGGCTCAGGCTGGTCTTGAACCTGTGAGTTCAGGTGATCTACCTGCATAGGCCTCCCAGAGTGGGCTTGATGATTTTTAACTGTCATTATTATTGTGACTATTTCAAAAGGAATAAAACGTTAGAGCTAATCTGGAATGGAGCAAGAACAGCAGGGGATTGAAATGAATACCTATTATAAGGGAAATGCTCTCTATAAAGGAGGCCCTGATTATCTGGGCAGTTTCAGTTAATTAAATATGAATAAAAAGTGCACAATTATGAAAGCAGTTCTGAGGTCTTTCTGAGGGCTATTTTGATTAGAGTAAGGTGAATCTAGCCTCAGATTCTAGGATGTTGCAGGACAGATAACAATCAAGCTCCTAAAGTGAGAGCCAGGAAAAGCTAACCATAAAGGAAATGGGGAAACTCAAGGACAGAGTAAACCAGGGTACATAATTTCATGTTTGTTTCTCTGATCAGTTAATAAAGTGAGAGCTGTCAAGTGATCAAACATGACAGTCCTAGAATGATTGAAACTTGGTCGCCATTTTCAGAAATGTTAAGTTAATTAAGAGCAAACGCTTTGAGTAATAATGGGAACCAAATTCTAACCTCCATCACAAATTAGTTATGATGCCAGACAAATTACTTCTCTCCTGCCTCAATTTCCTGATCTGTAATATGGGAACACATTATGAAGATTATTATATATATTCCTAGCTTAGTACAGTACCTAGTATGTGGGAAACGGTCAATACATGGCAGCTATTATTGGAAGTGTATTATTTTTAATACAAATCTTATATAAAAACAGGCACTTCTGAAAACTCCTACTTGATCAAAGCAATTATATTATCATTTAATATTTTGACAAACATTTCGCTATAACTCGTAAAACTAAGAAATATTGTAAAGACAAATGCAAACATTCATGACTCCAGTTTCACATCATTTAGGAATTAGCAATTTTCACTTCAAATATGAGATTGGCTGGGCTAGGTGGCTGCAATCCTAGCATTCTGGGAGGCTGAGAGAGGTGGACTGCTTAAAATCAGGCGTTCAAGACCATCAGACCCCATCTCTACTAAAAATAGAAAAAAAAAAAAAAAATTAACCATGAGTTGTGGGAGGCGCCTGTAGTCCCAGTTACCCAAGGAGGCTGAGGCATGAGGATCCCATGAGACCAAGAGTTTGAGGTTGCTGTGAGCTATGTCGATGCCATGGCATGAGACTCTTGTCTCGAAAAGAAAAATAAACAAAATAAAGAAAAATAAACCCCAAATATAAGATTAATTTTGTTCAAATGTCCATGTAGGTCTATTAGGTGCTAGTAAGACTACTAGGCTCAGGAGGAACCACCAATATGAATAAGGCATCATTCTTGTCCTCAAGGAGAATATAGCTTTGCAAAGAAAAAGAGAAAATCTTAAAACACGATTCAATGCTGTACAGATGCAGAAAGCAAAAAATAAAACCAAGCTGTATAGTTTAAAAGTCTTTATCAAGTTGACTTATTTTTCAAAATCATACTTCCCATTTTCTCCTCTATCTACTCATCTGAATTAGTCCCAGTCCATTTTTACTCTATCTTCAGTTACAGTAAGGAGTCAAGATCTGCAAAAACTAGTAACTGCCACCCACTAACAGGAGGTAGCAGCCACTTGTTTTGTGTGTGTTGTATTTCCAGTGCTCACTAGAAAGTGGAGGATCTT
Organism: Loris lydekkerianus; assembly: GCA_963574355.1. Lineage (NCBI taxonomy): Eukaryota > Metazoa > Chordata > Mammalia > Primates > Lorisidae > Loris > Loris lydekkerianus. Next base: position 36,774 of record CAUYPK010143854.1, read on the forward strand.
GCTCCCTTTGTTCCACACAGGGTGGCTTATTCTTGTGCTTCAGCTTAGTTCAAATGTCACCCACAAAGACAGCCTTTCTCTGAGCACTCAATCTAAAGTTTCTTCCCTCTCCCTCCCCCATTATTCCCTAGCACATCTCCTGTTTCTTTCAAAGCTCTACCTTTGTTGTGAACGCTGTGATGTGCCACCTTGACCCCCCTTAGGAATGAAAGACTTATTCCCCCAGCTCCTGGAGTGCTGAAACAGCCCTCAGCTGTTGGTCCTTTTTCATGATTGACTTGGTTGAAGGGATTTGGTTACAGGGCAACGGGTAACCAATGATTGATCAATGTGGGAGTATAAAGGCCTGGCCCTTCCCTCCAACTTGGGACAACTTTGAAGGGCCAACCCAGCATCAGAGTTCCTGTGGGGCTGGTAAAAAGCCTTTCTGGTGACTGTACTGCAGCTGAACTTTATCTGTCCAATTATGCTTCCCTTCTTTTTTGGCAATGAGCCAAAAAATCCTTTAAATATCCTGCCTCCAACTCTCCTCAGAATATGCTTCCCTGGAAATTCAGTGCAGGACAATCTTAAAACATCTTGTCAAATATCACTGTACAGCTGACTCTTGGTATTGGGGGGGGGGGATACCATGTGACATCTAGACCCAACTAGGTAACAAAATCCACGGATGCGCAAGTTTCTTACAATGGTGTGGTATTTGCATATAACCTACCATGTCCTTCTCTAGATGACTTATGTAATGATAACTTTATATAATATAAATAGCTGTTATACTGTATTACTTAGGGAATAATGGTAAGAAAAACTCTGTACATCTTCAGTACAGATACAACCATCCATGGTTTTCTTTTCAGAACATTTTGGATCCCCGGTCTGTGGAATCCACGGATATGAGACCCATGAATACCAGTGGCTGACTACACCCTCATCACTAGACTATAAGCCCCAGGGCAGTTAGGGACCATGCCTGCCTTGGTCACTGTTGTTATCTAAGTCGGCAGTGTTGTAAACACGCGAATATACTTGTTAAGAGGCAAATGGACGATGTTAATGAATGAAACCGCCACGTTGGGCGACTCGGAAAAAGCAACAGGACGCACACGACCGCAGCAGGTCATCCCCACAAAGTCAGAAGCCCCGTGGGTCCTGTTTCTGCTCTCACAAATGCTGTGCCACGCCAGGGGACGGCCCCCACTTGCCAAAAGCCTCGGGTATGCTGTGTACCCCGCAGTGCGGCACACAGCGACCGCTCCCAGGGAAGGCCCGGCTAAACTCGGAAGGTGGCGGCGCAGACACAATCCGGGCTTTCACCCAACACCTGTTCGCTCTACTTGCTGGTGTGGCCGCGCAGGTGTCAGTGTGAGAATCTACTCTTCTAACTCTACTCTCAAGCCCCCGCACTGGAAGACCACCCACATCCGTCCCAGCAGCAAGTGTTCACCGCCCAGCGCGGCTTTAAAGGCAGGTCTTTTTTCTCCTCCGCAGCCAGCCTCTCCCTTGTCCCCGCCCCCAAACATCTTGCAGTGGGGACACCCGCGACCTTTGGGAGCGGACGGGGTGGCGCGTAGAAGCCCCCCTTCCTCTCTTCAGCCGGAGAGAAAGCTGACTTTTCCACCTGAGGCTTCAGCGCTCTCACCTGCCAGACAGCCGCCGCGCCTACCCGGGCTGCCGCCACAACCGCCGGCGGGCCCCGGAGACCGAGACTCACGCCACCACCTCAGCGCCGGCAACCTTCGCCCCGCGCCGGCAGACGGCGCAGGCGCAGATCTGCACGTGGCGTCGAACCCGCTCTCGAGCCGTCCCTCCGGGTTTTACGCGAAGTTCTAGGCCACGGAGGCGGGGACCGTCCCCAGAAGAAAACAGGGGGCGGAGCTTATGAAGCGTCTATCTCGGCAAATTGTTGAAATTGAAAATTTCAACTAACACGTTAAATTTAAACAGCATATCAAAAGACACAGCATCTGCTAGTTGGGGCATACTTAACAGGTATTTACTGAAGGAATAAAAATGAAGCCAATGTTTCTGGGTGCTGGGCCTCACCCACTTGACCAATCATAGAGCGTCTGATTCTGTCACTCTGCGCAATTACCCCGCCCCTCCCTGCGGCTGCTTCAAAAACCAGGAAGAAAAAGAATTGGTTGCCATAATTTCTCCGGATCGGGTTAGGGACTGGACATGCGCAGTGAGGGCTAGTTTTGGCCGTGCCTAAACCTTGTCCTTTAATCATTACTGTGAGAAGATAACAGGGACGTTGGAAGCTCTTTAAATGCATACTTTTCAAAGATTAGGTAACTTCTGCGTTAACTCTTCATGCTGCTTTTTGGTGCGAGGACAAAACAGTTATTCTGCAGTTACATTCAAAGATTTGCGAAGGAAGTTACGTTTAAACATTGTTATTGTAATTAAAAGTTGTCCGGCAATGCGAAAGCCACCTTTACTTTCTGGTCTGTCCTGTAATCTTCTGCAACGGAAATACTTGCCGTGCTTGGGCTAGTAATGTTTCAGTGTCAAGAAAACACCGTAGAAATGGTTTTTTTCTGACACTTCAGCCGTGTCACAGAGTGGGTAACCGTGATTCGTCACCTGCCAGTCACATTTGTTGCCGTCCCAGAGGTTAAGTGACCTACCTCTGCCGCCATGCTTGTTTTGGGCCTTTCAGGAAAGCAGCGCCGTTAGCAACGGAGGCCATTTTTCTTTTGGGCAGACTGTTCGCGCTCCGGCTGCCTTTAGCGTTTCACCGCCATCATGACTCCTGGTTCAGGCTTCAAGCCGACAGCGAAGCTGCGCAAATCATCTTGTGTTTGGGCGGTGGCTGAGTTCTCAAACGCGCGGGAGAGCCTGGGAAGGCGGAAGTAAGCGTGAAACGTGAACCCTCCAAACTCCTGAAGGTTGGCTGGAGAGCTTGCCGCGTCTTTAGTTGAATTTCCGCAGCTAGGTACTACTCTACAAGTGACCCTGGACAGTAACAAAACATACAAAAGCACGAACCCAAACCCCGCTACCGTCATAGGTAAGAACGTGGACCTTCTAGCAACCTAAGATGTTCCTTCACTAGAACTGTTCGCCCATCTCTTCCCTCCATTTTTTTTTTTTGCTTTGATTTTTGACTTTTCTGAATTTTTCTGCATGTCACCTCTCTTGTTCTAAAAATGCTAAAAAAGTTGTTACACATCAGGGTTTGGAAACCTGGGCTTTGAAGTGCAAGTATTGTTCAGGAAAATTTTTTTTTTTAGGACAAAATGGAATTAAATGGATGGCCCAAATATTTCGATTAAAATATGGCTGCTTGTATATATATGCATAAATATAGTCTCGTTTCCAGATATTTTGGGGATGTGACATAAATACAGATCCTGTTTGTATAAACTTCCCATTCATTCATATATTCAGCGCATTTATGGAGTACTTAACTTGTGCTAGGCTGTAAACATTCAGCAGTTAAAGGAACACTGTCTCCTGGAGCTTACGTTCTATCACTGTGACATCTACTAGGTTGGGACAAATAACAGAGTAGTTTATGATTCTTAGCACTGCTAGACCGTCCAGTGTTTACTTTTTTCGTTTCCTCAGCTCCCCTTTAAAAAATTTTTTTTTGCTTGAACTAGGTATGAATTGTATTGACATTTATTGGATTCTAGACATGATGTTTGTAAGCCAACTGGCTAATATTGCAACTAATATTCCAGTGACTTAGGGCCTAGTTGCTCAAAAAGTGTGGTCCCCCTACTAGCAGCAGCAGCCTGGGAGCTTGTTAGAAGTTCAATCTCAGGCCTCATCCCAGCGCTGCTAATTAAAAATTTCCTTCAAAAAGTACACCTTGAGGTTCAGGGAGTACTGATTCAGGGCATGGGCTAAATAGCCTACCTTTTTTCAACGTATGCTTCTTAACCAGTTCACGATGTATTATCAGTGTATTATCAGTGCCACATGTTTCAAATGTGGCAGATATTTGACATGTTTTTCTGTGCTTTCAGTTCATTGAGCTTGATGTCATGATGCCAACTGAGCATTCCAAAAAGTTGAAAGATTTTTTTTCTTTCCAGTTTACTTAGGTGTAACTTCTATTATGACAATATCCGAAATGTAGAGTTTCTTAACATCCTATTTACCACTGGTTTGCATTAAAAAAAAAAGAAAGTTGTTTACTATTCTTTTTTCATATCCTGCTCTGTTGCCCAGACTAGGGTGCAGTGGTGTCATCATAGCTCACTGCAACCTCAAACTCCTGAGCTCAAGTGATGTCTCCCAGCTCTCCCGTGTCTCCCACCACGATCAGCTAAGCTTTGTTTTGAAAAGATGGGGATCTTGCTGTTGTCCAGGCCGGTCTTAACTCCTGATTGCAAGTGATAGTCCTGCCTTGGTCTTTCAGAGTGCTAGGATTACAGGTGTTAGCCATCGTACCAGGCCTACTTTTAATTTATTTAATGTTGAGTTCTTGGGAGGCTGAGACAAGAGGATTGCTTGATCCCAGGAGTTTGATTTTACCATGAGCTAAGAAGCCACAGCACTCTACCAAGGGTAACCAAGTGAGACTCTTTGTCTCAAAACAAACAAAAAAAAAAGTTGAGCTCAAAAGTTTACATCTGTTCAAACTTTAAATGGCTAGGAAGAAAAGAAAAAAAAAAGTTTACATCTGAGCTGGGCATGGTAGCTCATGCTTGTGCTATAATAATCCCAACAACTCCAGAGGCTGAAATGGGTGACCTATATTTCTAGAGAGAGACCCTCTGGATGGAATTAAGGAGCCAGTAGGAAATATGAGAGAACAGAAATGATGTTTCTGTTGCTGAATATTAGATTTTCTCTCTCTTATATTATTGCTTAAAATAATTAGGATTTTGGGGTAATGAAGAGAATTGAATTGGGCATGTAGTGAACCAGTAACTGATTAAGTTGGGATTTATTTGTTTGGATCCTACGCAAGTTTTCCAGCCTTTCTGTCTCTCTTTTTCCCTCATCTCCGTACAAGCTGTGCGACTTTGAGCAGATTACTTAACCCAGGGGTTCTCAAACTTTTTAAACAGGGGCCAGTTCACTGTTCCTCAGACCAGTGGAGGGCCGGACTATAGTTTAAAAAAAAAACTATGAACAAATTCCTATTCACACCGCACGTAATAGGATGTAAAAAAAACCACAACAGGACAAATGCAATCACACCGCCGCATGTGGCCCGTGGGCCACAGTTTGAGGCCCCTGAACCTCAGTGTCCTCATCTGTAACATAGGGTTGATGTGAGAACTAATAAAGTTAAAAGAAGAAGAGTGCTTATAATAGTGCCTGTATAGTTGCAGCTATGTAAATATTAATTGCCTATGGTAATTTTTATTACAGTTAAATCTTTGGGTTTTAAGGTTTTGTTTATACATTTGTAACACCCAGAGGAGGGTATTTTAGTTTATGACTTTTTAAGATGTGTACCTGTTTGGCAAAGAACGGGGTCTAGACACAACATACTAGGACATGAAGATGCTTTTTTAAAAAGTCATTTTATTTTTAAACAGCTTTATTGATATATAATTGTCTGATATATCACTACAGATAAGTCACATTTCCTAGGTCTTTATCTAACTGGAGTCTTGCATTGCATGCTTTTATGCAGGAATGTGGCTTTTTCCCCTTGCCATAATTATTTTGAGAGTTTTCATATTTATTTTTGAGAGTATGAACAGTTCACTCTTTTTAATTGCTGAGTAGTGTTCCTTTGTGTGGCTCTACTGTAATTTATGGATGGGCATTTGGGTTGTTTTTATTAAATTTTCACAGTGCTCATTTTCACATTGTTTTGTTCTTTAGGTTTATTTGAACTGGGAAAAAAATCTAATAACTGGTATGTGGTGGCCAAGCCTTCTACATACAGTAAAACCAAGGGATGACAGTTATAAAATGTTTGTACTGGATCTTCACCTTAGCTGTTGTGTAGTTTATGAATTAATATTTTATGAACGAAACGTGTTATGACTTATAAAAAATGCAAAATGCATGCATTGATTTTTAAGTGGATCGTTTGTTATGTCTTGATGTATACATGTCCAATCATTTTAAGCTGTATTAAAATGTGTTACTATTTATGTATTACTTTTCAGAGATTGAGAACTACAGTTCATGTACATTAAAAAATCTACTCTGTATTTACTTTTTTTTTTTTTTTTGAGACAGTCTCACTTACTCTTGGCAGAGTGCTGTGGTGTCATAGCTAATAGCAACCTCAAACTCTTGGGCTCAAGTGATGCTCTTGTCTTAGCCTCGGAGTAGCTGTGACTACAGGCACCTGCCATGATGCCCAACTAGTTTTTTCTATTTTTGGTAGAGATGGGGTCTCACTGTTGCTCAGGCTGTTCTCAAACTCCTGAGCTCAGACAATCTACCTGCCTCAGATTCTGAGAGTGATAGGATTATGGGTGTGAGCCACATACCCAGCCAAGAAAGCTACTCTTTATATACCAAAGCCAAGATCTATAAAGCCAAGCCTAAAATGTCATAAAGCTCGCTTGTCAGTAGATGGAAGAATATTACTTATATTTTGAGTTGATGTAATTGTAGAAATTTCTGAAGCATTTTTTGCTTCTAATAATAAAAAAATTTCTGAAGTTTTTTTTTTTTGCTTCTAAATAATAAAAACTCATTTATTATAGTAGTGATATTTTGTGCTTTAATAAATTAGAGCTGGCTTAAAATTGGATTTAACTTGTTAATTATAGGATAATATATAGAATATGGCTATTAAAATATCTTGTACATAAATTCATTGTGTCACTGTTTTGTTTTATTCTCTATTTAGAAAAGATTGAATTTTTTTTTGCATTTAAAAATATTTTTTGTTTACATGCAGTGAAACTTGTTCACTCTTTTTGGGTGTATAGTTTCATGAGTTTTGATTAGTGGATTGAGTTGTGTATCCATTGGAGTCATGATATGGAAGGGTTCCATCAACCCACCTCTGTTGCTTCTTTGCAGTACTCCTCACCCCTCCATCTTTAGCAGCTAATGACTTACTTTCCATCATTACAATTTATACATTGAAAAAAATTAGCTTTTAAGACAATTCCATTAATTATTATCAGAACTTTTTTTCTATGATAAAGGTGACTGGAAAGCAATAGTTAGCAGAGCAGGTTTGGGGTTTTACAAAGTGGATTGATTATCTTCTGTCTGTATGTGCCTTTGTGTTTATATGATTCTGTTTAGCAGACTGAGCACCCACTGTGTATCCGGCACTGGACCTAGTAATTACATGTCTGGATTGGATCCATGAGATGGAAACTGTTGTTACTATTCCATTTCGTAGATAGGAACCAGAGACTGGCCAGGAATGGTGGGAGCCTCACACCTGTAATCCCAACACTGCAGGAAACCAAAGCAGGATAATTGCTCAAGCCCAAGAATTCAAGACCAGCCTACGTATCATGGCGAGACCTCATCTCTACAAAAAATTAAAATAAAAAATTAGCCAGGTGTGTTGGCACGTGCCTGTGGTCCTAGTTATTTGGGAGTTTGAGGTAGGAGGATGGTCCATAGCACTCCAGCTTGGGTGCAGAGTAAGACTTGTCTCATAGAAGAAACAAAAAAAAAAAAAAAAAAAGAAAAGGAGAGACTTAAAGGAGTGACTAGCCTGTTGTTTGAAGGGGCAGAATTTGAAGGGATGTGTTTTACTAGAACCTGAGGAATGACTGTATCAGGCGTGAGTGCCTGTTTCCACTTCTGATAGATACTAAATAAAAATTAGATGTTGCCTGTTAGTGAAGCATCCTGTGCCAGGTCTGTTGGGGATTTTCTGTGGGCACTGCAGGAAGGGGACCCTCAGAGCAGTAGTCAGCTGATTGGTTGAGGGTATAGAGTGACTGGAAGGTAGAACTGTCCCATGGAATTAATTTTTGTGGAGGATTTCAGTGTTCCATCTACATTTAATGACAAAGGAAAGATGAGAAAAAAAAATCTTCATTTTTTTTATCATTTGCATGATCCTCTTTCCATTATTGAAGCTTACTTGTCTTTCTGTTTTGTTTTTCTGGTACTAGCTGCATTCAGAATTACCATAGGAATAATAGCAAAGCCCATTCCTTTCACCCCACAGTTGTCTTTTCAAACTTTAAGTTGTTTACACTAAGACCTTTGCTCATTAGTCATTTTTCCTTGGTCTGTTAAAGTTTGTAATTCCTTCCATTGTATTGGTTGTTTTGGTGATAAATTCAATGTGCGTGTTTGGGGGTGGGTATAGCAATGAAATGATTTCTTATCCTTTAGTTGTAACTAAAGAAGTTCTAAGGCCCTGATTTCTGTTTTTGCTGCCATAGCTAATCAACTTTTTAAAGATGATAGAAACATGATAATTTTCTAGATAAAATTAGAAATCCGGAGATTAGAAGCTGTTCTAATTTCTTTTTTTAATTGGTATAGTTGCCTTCCCTTGTGACACAGGCCAGCAACACTAAAAAGAAGACAAATGTGAATTTCAGAGAGCCTTAGATTTTCCCACAGAGTAATCTAGAAGGCCACTGACTCTCTTTATTAGAGTTTATCTCTTTTTTGTATTTAAATGATAGGACAACCATGTGATTTTTTTAATCTACTTCCATTCCTTCCCCAAACTAATTTTTTAAGGATCTTAGGATCTTTCCTTCCCCACTGACAACACATACGCATGCATATTTTTGGTGGGGTCATACTCCATCAGCATCACTTCTTTGTGAAAGAATGCCTGTTTTCAGGCCTGAGAGTGAGCCTAAGAATGCAGAATAGAGGACAAGATATTATTTATAAGATTTAAAATTCACTTTAACTTCTCAGCATACTTATATCAAGTATATGCTTTCAGATATTTGGAAAATTGATCTTTTTGGATTGCCCTAACAATAGACAAAAAATTCGCTTAATCCACAGAATTTATTAGATTTAACCCATTTTATATGCATTTATTTAGTTTTGTACAGTTTTATCATATATGTATATTCATGTAGCTAATTCCACAATTGAGCTCTAGAACTGTCCCATCACTGCAGCCTCCCTCCTGCCAGCTACACACGCATCCGTAACTACCAGCAGCCTCCCATCGATTTTTCACATGTATACTTTTATTTCAGGAATGTTATGTAATCATACAATTTGTAACCTTTGAGATTGTCATTTTTTTTTTTTTTTTTTTACTCAGCATGATTCCCTTAAGATCTGTCCAAGTTGTTGCATGTGCTAGCAGTTTATTCCTTCTCATTACTGAGTGATAGTCCACAGTTTAACAGTTCACTCATTAAAGGACATCTGGGTTGTTTCCAGTTTGGGGCTATTAGAAATAAAGTTTCTGTGAACATTTGTATACAGGTTTTTATGTGAGCTTAAGTTTTCATTTCTTTGCACAAATTCTCAGGAGTACGATTTGGGGGTTGTATAGTAAGTGCATGTTTAGATTTAAAACCAGCCACCATCTCTTTCTCTAGAACAATTGTGCCAATTTCATTGTCCCACCAGCAGTGTGGGAGAGATCTGTTTTATCCAAATCCTTACTAGCATTTGGTGTTGTCACTATTTATTTGCCATTCTGATAGGTGTGTAATGTTATCTCATTGTGATTATTTTGCATTTCCCTGGTGGCTAATGCTATTCAGTGTTTTTTTATATGCTTATTGTATATCTTCTTTTGTGAAATACCTGCTTATGTCTTTTTTTTTTGATTGGATATTTTTTACCATTGAGTTGCTTTTTAAATTTTTTATTTTTAAGTATTATGAGTACATAATAGTTATATAAGTAAATCTTTATAGGGTACTTGTGATGTTTTGATACAGGCATACAATAAGAATCAAACCAAGGTGATTGGGGTATCCATCACCTCAGTCATTTATTATTTCTTTGTGTTAGGAAACATTCCAATTCTCTTTTTTAGTTATTTTCAAGTATACCCTAACTTAGTGTTGATTATAGTCACTTTGTTATGCTATAAAATGCTGTTCATTATATTTAACTATGTTTTTGTACCCATTAACCATTCCCACTTTTATCTCCCTCTCCCTACTAACCTTCCCAGCCTCTGGTACCCATCATTCTATTCTGTCTCCTGCAATCGTTTATAACATTTAGCCTCCACATACAGGCGAGAACATGGGAGATTTTTCATTCAGGTTCTTGGCTTATATAACAATCTTCTGTAGTTCCATTCATGGTTGTTGCAAATGGCAGGATATTCCTTTTATGGCTACATAATATTCCAATTTCATTGTGTATATATGTCACAATTTCTTTATCCATTCATCTGTTGATGGACACTAGGTTGATTCTAAGTCTGGGCTATTGTGCATAGTGCTGCGGTAAATATGGGAGTGTAGAAACCTGTTTGATATGTGAAATTCCTTTCCTTTGGATGTGTTCTCAGCAGTGAGAGTGCTGGTCATATGTGAGTGTGTTTTTTTTAGTTTTTGAGGAAACTCCATACCATTCTCCATGGTGGTTGCACTAATTTATATTCCCACCAACATTATACAAGGGTTGCTTTTTCTCCACATTCTTACCAGCATTTGTTACGCCCTTTTTGATTAATAAAAGCCTTTTTAAAGGAATGAGAGGGTATCTCATTGTAGTTTTGATTTGCATTTCTCTGATGACTAATGATGTTGAGTATTTTTCACATACCTGTTGGTCATTTGTTGTATATCTTTTGAGAAATGTCTGTCAGATCCTTTGCCCATTTTTAAAATTGAATTATTTGATTTTTTCCTTTTGGGTTATTGGAGTTCTTTTATCTTTAAATTCTAGTTATTACTCTCCTGTCAGGTAGTTTACAAATACTTCCTCTCATTCTGTGGGTTATCTCTTTGTTGGTTGTTTCCTTTACTATGATGAAATTTTGTAGCTTGATATGATCCCTTACTATTGAGTTTTAGGAGTTCTTTATTTATTCTAGATATAAATCATTTGTTGAATATAGATTGCAAATGTTTTCTCCTAGTTTATAGAGAAGTTTTAATTTTAATGTGGCCAAATCTACCACTGTTTATGGTTTTTGCTTTTTGTGTCTATTTAAAAACTCCTTCCTTATTCTGAAAGCATAAAAATATTCTCTAAAAGGTTTTAGTTTTCTACATTTGAGTTTTTATCCCATCTATAATTGACTGTAGTTGATTTTTGTGTGAGACAGAGGTACAATTTTACTTTTTTCCTAAATGAGTAAAATCCGTTGTTTGACCACAATTTATGAAGTGAGTAGCATCTTAATTTCCCACTAGCTCACACTGCTGCTCCCGTCATATGTCATTTCTGTAGCTGCAGGGTCTGCTTCCAGGCCGTGCAGTCTGTCCCTTCTGCCTTTTTGCCTCCCCCTTTGCCAACACTTCAGTTTATTTACTATAGCATTGTAGCACTTTTGCTATGTTGAACTACTCGTAGTTTGTAAGACAAACTCCCTCCTTTGTTTTTATTTTTTTCCTCCTTTCTCTTGAAGTATCTTGGGCCTCTTTCTCTTTCCTCAGGTTCCCTGTTCAAGATTATATAAGTGCAGTAAGTTAGCAAATCAAGTTGAAGAGTTTTTGCATGTATATTAATGCTAAGTTTTTTCCTAGATCATTTATATTTGTGGATGCTGGTTGAAATTATATTTTAAATTCCACATTTTCCACCTGTTTTAAAGAAATTACTTCTAGGGTTCATCATTAAGCAAGTTTGCTTTGTTTTTTGTAGCTTTTTTTTTTTTTTTTAAAGATTAAGAAATTCTAGGGCTTCATAAAATGAGCATGGAGTGATTTCCCTCTTATTCCCTCCTCTGGAAGAATCTGTGCGCTGGCTTTCTTTGTTCCTTGGACTACTGTTGGATTTTAGAGAAATGGAGTATTCTGATAGAGGTAAGCCTGTCCACCTTCACTGTTCTGCAAGGCGGGAAGAATTAAATTGTGAGGCTCAAATCCAGGGGACACTTTCTAGTGTACCATGGCAGTTATTTCACCATTATAGAAACTTTAACCCTGAAGTAGAGTTAATAGTCATTTTAATATCTAAAACATATGGCTGAAAACCTTCACACTGAATGAAGTCTGTTTAAATCTATGTAAGAGTGGCTTGGAAAACATCGCATTAGCCTTAGTTCCCTAGTTTTCTGTGCCTATTTGGTGAAGGTTAAAAGATAAGGAAGGGAGCTGCAGGAGACAGGCACCCTTACAGCTCATGGCAAGTCCACAGGAGCAGACAGAAGGCTCCTTGGGTCTGCTGGTGAGCCGCTCTAAGAGCCAGCAGCTCAGAGGGTGGTAATAGACATGTTGCCTAGTGTGATGATAGATGACAGTTTTGATCTGGAATACCAAAAGAAATACTCAATAAGTGGCATTTTTACAAACATCAGTAAAGATTCAGTATATTTTTGGAAATTTTCTCTAAAAATGGCAAAAATGAAAAGATTGTGTGTATACATGATGTAGTTCCGATTGTCTGGAACATTTCTTTAACTTGCAGATTTTTCTTGAGCACCCTCTAGCGTTACACATTGCTCTGAGGGCTGCTCACTTAAGAGAGTACTTTTTTTGAGGTTTAGCAAATTGGTTTAGTTTAGTTCAGATTTTAGTTTATCATTTAGTTCATTCTCAGCACCTGTGCCTAATTCTGTACTGAACCAAAGGAAAGGTGCTTTCTTCATCTGAAATGACTTTAGCAAATATGTAAGCTCAAGTTCTATGCATCTGGCTATCCAGATGTTTATGAGCTTTATCTTGGTGGAAATCATTTATTTATATTCTGTATATGAAAAAGGTGCCATATTACATAACATAATGATAAATTCATTAAAACTACATTTTCTTTAACTATGGAGTTTCTTTCTGTCTCTTTCTCTTTTGTTGGTTGGTAGGAGAGAGCCACTACGCATGTAGCTTTAGCTGAAGTCGTACTCAACTAAATTAGTGGGAATTAGTGCCTTGGTGGGAGGCTGAGGAGGTCACACCTATTTTGTCTAGTTAGAGGTTGACCTTGGCAGTTCTGCAGGTGACAGATGGTGCCTCTCTGGGCCCTATCTAGCCCCTGGCTAGGCTATCAGCTATGAGACCCTGGCTGGGTCCCATAAGTTCTCATTAGGAGAATAAATGGCAAGGCCAGGAGTAGATGGTTTGTAAGATCTCTTTGACACATAAAATTGTGACTTTTTGTATCCAAACATTGTGGAAACAAGTGAAAAATTTATATACATTGAGACAGAATGGCTCATGATACTGGAAATGGATTAAAAATATTCAAAATATCTATTTCCTTTTGATGGGGTAGCCTGTTTCACATTAGCAGACCACATTATTTTATGTTCAAAAATATGTTTTTCTGTTCTGGATTCCTATAGGTGGTATTTTTGAGATTGGTCTTTGATGATACGTTATGAAGAATCCAGACTTTAAAAAGTGAAGGTAGCTGCTCTTGCTTTACTATAAAAATTAAAATAGAAAAATGCTTGTAATCACAGCACTCTGGGAGGCCAAGGCAGGTGGATTGCCTGAGCTCAGGAGTTTGAGATCAGCCTGAGCAAGAGTAAGAACTGATCTCTAAAAAAAAATGACCAGGGGTTGTGGTGGGCACCTATAGTCCTAGCTATTCGGGAGACCGAAACAAGAGGATTGTTTGACCCCAAGAGTTTGAGGTTGCTGTGACCTATTATGCTACCACACTTTACAGAGGGTAACAAAGTGACACTCTGTCTCAAAAAAAAAAAAAAGGAAAACACCTTATTGTGAGTTAAAAAAATTATCTTGACTATAATGTAGCTCATAACCTATCAAAAGGCAGATATGCTCTGAGAGCCTTGCCCTGGCTTTCCGTGTGGTCCACCTGTCCTTCAGGAAAAGAAGGACTTGGGACAGCCATGTATAATGAAAAAATACTTAGATTCTATGTGCTTCACCTTTGGTTGGGTACTTGCTTTTAAAACTTTATCCCTCATTGCCAGTTGAGTACCCTTTAGTTACCCTAATTGAGGGAATCCCTAATTCTTAATAGTCAAGCCTATTTAATATATTTAAGTTTACTGATTTTTTGTTCACTAGGCTCAAAAATATAATTTTAAAGACTTAAGTTTCCAGGACAACCTTTATACATATATATTGTTTTAAAACACATGTCCCTGATTTTTCAGGAACTTACCTTTTTCCATGGCCTTGCTGAGATGAACGTTAATATTTTTCTAAGTCATAGGCATTGTTATTCAGAGAATGAACAGGATATTTTTGCCCATTTAAAAAATTATAATCAAAAGCATACCAGAGTTTTAGAAAATCACCACTAATAGTAATTATTAACATTTATCAAAGGCCTAGTGTTTATAATTCATTATATTGGGTGGTTTTTGTTTGTTTTTGTCTTTACATATTGGGTATTTTTATTTGTCGTTTTAGTTAGTCCTTCTGATACTTTTGAGTTAGGTATTATTATCTCTATTTTATAAATAAGGAATTTAAATTTAAAGAAGAGAAATAAGTACTCTTCTTATATATATATATAAAAAAAGGTGGGCCTTCTTCCTTCTTTTCTTTGGGATGCAGAGCAGCTCCTTTCTCCCCCCCCCCCCCCAGTCCACCCTCTCTCACTCTCTGCTCTCTCTCATCTCTTCCGCCCTACTAGTTCTGTCTGTAATATCAAATAAACTTATACTTTTATATTCTAAAAAATAAATAAGTTAAAAAAAGTGCTCTCAAATTGTGCTGTCCACTATGGTAGCTATTAACTTCTAGTGTCTGTCGAATAGATGACAAGTGGGCAGTCCAAACTGAGATGTGCTGGAAATGGAAACTACCCAATTTCAAAGACTTAGTTAAAGCAACAAGAATGTGAACCTTTTTTTTATTGATCACATGTTGAAATGCTAACATGTTGGACATATTGGGTTAAATATATTATTAAAATTAACTTCACTTGTTTTTATTTACTATTCTCTTAAAAGCAGCTAGTGGAAAGTTTGCAGTGACCTTTGTGGCTTGCCTTTGTATTTCTGTGGACAGTACTGCTCTAATAGTGCCTGTGTAGCCCGTACACGATATTGACAGGTGGGTAGTCCCTTATACAAGGCTTGGGAATGATGGTCCCTCCTTTCTCCATGCTTGTGAGCCCTCTTCGCCTTGTTTTTCTGGTTGGGACAAAGTTTAGCTTGTTAAGAATTGGGTTCCACTGGATGCAGTGACTCATGCCCATAATTCTAGCACTCCACGAGGTTAAGGATCAGGAGTTCAAGATCAGCCTGAGCAATTGCAAGACCCTGTCTTTACTAAATAAAATAGAAAAATTAGCTGGGCATTGTGGTAGGCACTTGTAGTTGCTACTCAGGAGGCTGAGGTAGGAGGATCACTTTAACCCAGGAGTTTGAGGTTGCTGTGGGCTAGGCTGATGCAGGGGTATGGTAGCCTGGGGCAACAGAATGAGATGCTGTCTCCAAAAATAAAAAAATTGGGCCAGGCACAGTGCCTCAAGCCTTTTATCCTGGCACTGTGGGAGGCTGAGGAGGGAGAATTGCTTGAGCTCAGGAGTTCGAGACTTGCCTGAGGGAGAGTGAGACCCCAAATCCTAAAAAAATGGAAAAACCCATCCAATAGCCATGGTGAGCGCCTATAATCCCAGCGGCTTCTGGAGGCTGAGGCAGCCGGATGCCCACAGCCGGAGTCTGAGGTTGCAGTGAGCTATGACACCATCGTACTCTGCTCAGGGCATAGGGTGGAACTTTGTCTCAGAAACAAACAATTGGATCCCTGTCACTAATATTTCTGCTTTATTGTAACTGTTGTGGCTGTTTTTACTGGTCTTACCCTTGCTTCTGAAACATTCCATTACCGTTGAAGAGAGCTTTGGCTCCCTTTTATCCCTGTACCCCCACCTTGTATGTGTACATACATACATGTATATTTCCCATCCTCTTAATATCATTGTAAACATAATATTGTTTAGGTCAAGATTCACTCTTTGCTATTAAGGCTGTAAATGTTAATTGTAACAGAGCTGTTTTCTGCACAGTTCTTGTTTAGTGTGCAGTCAGTAATGGCCTTGTTACTAACGTTCAGCTGTGTAGCTTTTCATGTACCTGTCCTAATTCAGTCTCTTATTCCACCAGTTGTCTCAAGTTCATCTGTGTGCTGCAGACCTTGCTGGATGTAGCCTGCTGCCTTGTGGGCCAGCGGTTCCCCCACATGAGCGCACGCCTCTCCTACAGGGTCTCCTCCTCCAGACCCTCAGCTTTACTCGGCCTTTCTCCTGTTTCCTCCTTCCTCTGCCCTTCCTGCTTCCTGCATCTTCCTCTTTCTTGGTTAATTTCCTCATTTTGGTGAAGCCCATCTTCAGAAGCTTCCTGAGAAAGGATGCGTGGGACGTATGTTTTTTAAGCACTTGCATGTCTAAAAATGTTTTTTCTCCCCTCCCTGGAGTTTAACTTCAGTGGGAGGGTGGAAGCAATTTTCATCAGAATTTTTGAGATAATGTATTTTTGAGATATTGCCTTGTGGCTTCCAGAGTTGCTTGAGGCAGGGTTAGTTCTGACTCCTTATTACCTCCTACCCCCAGACCCTCCCAAAAAACTTTTTAAAGGCTCTTTTTGTTCCCAGTGCCTAAAATTTCACTATAATAGATGGCCTAATACAGGTCTGTTTCTACCCTAATTTTCCTGTGTTGGTACTGCCATATTGACCCTTTAATTTAAGGTGTTCTTTCTTATTTTTTTTCTCTCTCATTTTTCCTGAAGTTTCTGAGAGATTTAACTTCCCACTCCTATTAAGTTTTCTCTTTATTTCAGCTATTGTGATTTTGATTTGTTTTCTAAAAGTTCTGCTTATCTGGTTATTTTTTACTTTATATATAGTATCCCCAATCTCCCTAATAGTTTTCATTTATTAAAAAAAAAAGTTTCCTTCTCTTTCAGCTAAGTATTTTTTTGGGGTCTTTTTTTTTTTTCTCGATAGAATCTTGCACCAGGATAGGTAATTCCTAGTGGTTTACTTGCATAATATTTGAGAACAGGACATTACAAAGGTGACGAGATGTCTGTATATGAGTGTGGACTTGTGGTTGTGGACTTCACTTTAGAGTCATCTGTGTAGGTTGCTTCCTTAGGGAACCCTTAATGTCAGTATTTTTTAGATTCTGCCTTTTAGTTTAGTTTAATTCCCTGAATAGGGAAGTTTCGATCTCCTGTATGGAGAGTTTGGCAGAGAAAAGAAGGGAGGGGGAAGTTCTCTTCCTAATCTCTATTTTCAGTACAATAGTCCCCACCTTATAATGTGTGTGGTGCTTTGCAGACCAGAGAACTTCTGTCTTAGCCGCTACTGACAATACTCCAGGCTTCTGCTGGAGGACAGTTGCCTGGCTGAGCACAGTAAGGGGGAGTATTTATCTTTTTATTGACAAACAGTATTCTGTTGTATTGGATATGCCATATTTTGTCCATTCATGAGCTGATGGACATTTGGGTTCTTTTCTGCTTTTTGGTTGTTGTTAATAATGCTTCTGTCAAAATTCCCATTTTTTTTTAGGGACATGTTTTTATTTTTCTTGGATATATACCTAGGAATGGAAATGCTGGATCATATGGCAACTCTATTTAAATTTTGAGGAACTGCCTAACTATTGCCCAAAGTGGCTGCAGCATTTTATATTCCTATCAGCAATGAGTGAAAGTACTACTGTATATACTCGAGTATAGGCCGAGTTTTTTTTGGCACAAAATTTATGCCGAAAAAACTCGGCTTGTACTTGAGTATATACGGTAATTTATTCCCCTTTTTTTTGAGACAGAGCCCTCAGCAGAGTGCTGTGGCATCACAGCTCACAGCAACCTCAAACTCTTGAGCTCAAGCAGCCTCCCAAGTAGCTGGGACTACAGGTGCCCACTACAATGCCTGGCTATTTTTAGAGACAAGGGTTTTTTGTTTTTTTTTTTTTTAATCAAAAAGCATTTGATTTAAAACGCATTTGACTTGATTTAATAATTCTATTGTATTTGAGATGATCGGGTGTGTGTTTTCTTTTATTCTGGCAATATGGTATTTATTTTGATTAATTTTCAGTTGTTAAACCACCCTTGCCTTCCTGGGGGTAAATCTAACCTGGTCATAGTATATAAAATAACCCTTTTCGTGTTGCTCTGTTGGGTTTGCTAGTATTTTGTTGATTTTTTTGTGTGTCCTTTACAAGGGATATTGGTGTATAGTTTTCTTGAGATTTCTCTGTTACTGGTATCAAGATAATACTGGTATCTTGGAATGATTTGAGAAGTTTTTCTTACGATTGTATTTTTTTAAAGAGTTTGTGAAGGGTTTATATTAATTCTTCCTTAAACATTTGGTAGAATACACCAGGGAAGCCCTCTAGGCCTGTGCTTTTCTTTTTGTGGGTAGTTTTTAAGTTAACAGTTTAATATAGTGTTTTGGTTAAGGGCAATTATAAGTGAGCATTCATTTCACAAATACCTATTGATATTTTATTATTCAGCCAACCATTCCCCTTTATATATACAAATAAAAAGATATTTTGATATAACTTTTCTTTTTTCTCTGTCTTGTAAAGGTCTGAAGTTACCGTGGAATCAGTAAGCAATGACATCTAAGAAATTTGCTGTTAAAGTAAGTAATGTTTAATAGCCTTTTAAAAAATGACTAATCACTTTCTGATATAACTAAGTCCTATGTTAATTAAAAATTGCAGTTCTGAACTTTCTACTCTTTTTGTTGTTTACTTTACATTTATTCATATTTTATGTAATGTTACACTGCCTCAGTGGGAGCATTCAAAAACTAATACAAACTGAGATTATAATTTCTGACAATTCAAGTATTTTAGTTTTGGAAGACAATTTCCTATAAAATAAAAAAAATTTGTCCATTTGATTGCTAAGTTTTACAATTGTGTCTGCATCAAATGGAGAGGCTTTCATTGCTACTGGCCGAGAACACACAGTGGCCTTGTAGTCTTAACTCTGGATTGGAAGAGAACAGCTTTGAGGAGCTCCTCGTCGTCCCCTCCTGGCACATTACAGGACAAATCAGTTAATGTCCAATTCCAGAATGAGAAGACTCAGAGTTTTGGAGTTTGCAAAACCTTCTCATTCATTGTGCCTGCGTTTTGATTCTTCTGAAAAATTAAAGTAACTGATAAGTGCTCAAAAACAGACAATTTTTTTTTTCTTTCTTTTAAAGACAGAGTTTCACTCTGTTGCCCCAGGTAGAGTGCAGTGGCATCATCATAGCTCGCGGCAACCTCAAACTGCTGGGCTCAAGTGATTCTCCTGCCTCATCATCTCTTGCCACAGTCATGCTACAGTGCCTGGCTAATTTTTCAATTTTTTGTAGAGATAGAGTGTCTGGCTGGTTTCAAACTCCTGAGCTCAAGCAATCCTCTCATCTTGGCCTCCCAGAGTGCTAGGACTGCAGTCATGAACCACTGCTTTAGGCCTCTTTGTACTCTTTACATTTGGGACTCTGAAAATTTTAAGGAGGCACATTGAAATTTATATTTTAAGAATGAAATGGGGGAGAAGATTAATAATTCCTATGGTTATAAGAGTTTGTTCATTCAAGCCTTTTTTAAGTTGCTTTTTCGTCATAACATGATTCTTAATGTTAAAAATTATCATTCACATTGCACGTTGTGGCTTGATTTCTGATTATGTTAAAGCGTATAAAAGATCAAAGTGAAAGAAACAGGCAGCAGGTGCTCTGCCGGGTCAGTGCCGGGGGCCAGTTCTCTTGCCTTGCTGCCCTTTGTCATTTTCCTCTTTTTTGTGTCTCTTTTCTGTCCCTTGATGGTGGGGACAGAATTGTAATAATTGCTTACAATTATTTCTTATCTTTTTTTATTTAAGTCATATACACATAGATCATGAATACATTTATGCATATGTGAGTACAATGTGTTGATTTTTTTATACAATCTGACGTGCTTACATCAAACCAATCAACATAGCTTTTGCCTCATTTACTTGATTATTGTGTTAAGACGTGTATGTTCCACACTTGACAGATTTGACTTGTGCCCTTGCAATATGCTCCATACATGTGGTCCCACTGTTTACCCTCCCTCTATCAAACCTCCCTTCACCCCTCCCTTCCCACTCCATTTCTTCCCTTCATCCTGGGCTATAGTTGTGTTCTACAATTATTTCTTGTATCCATATGTTCTTTAGTATTTCTTCTGTGAGCGTGCAGAAGTAGTGCACTTTCACTATTTGTCTGTCTAAAAATATATTTTGATCTCTAGAAAGGTATTTAGTTGGTGTTAGAATTCTGGGGTGAGTGTTATTTTCCCTCAGCACTTTGAAGATTTTTTTTATTGTTTTCTGATACCTGTTAATTGCTTCTGAGAAATGTTTTTGTTATCTACTGATGCTTAAAAACCACTTTAAAACTTAGTGGTTTAAAACACTACTCTTTTTATCTCCTCTAATAATTCTGCAGGCTGGCCTCAGCTGAATGATTTCTCCTTTTGATGTTGGCTGGGGCTGCAGTTGTCTAGGAGTGCAGTGTAGCTGGCACATCCGGTGCGTGCTCACACAGCTGGCACTTGCTGCTGCCTGTGGTTGGAGTCTCAATGGTATGTTAAGTGTTGTCCTTTAGTTCTCAGCCACAGAGCTGCTCTGTGTGGCTTGGGCACGATGGCTGAGTTTTGAAGGTTAGTGTCCTAGGGCAAGACTTGTAAGAAGAAAGAAGTATAATTTGCCAGTCTTAGAATCCTAGACTTGGGTCAGGCTCACACCTATAATCCTAGCAATTTAGGAGGACTAGGTGGAAGGATTTTCGAGGCCAAGAGTTCAAGACCAGTCTGAGTAACACAGTGAGACCCCTTGACCCCTTTCTCTACCAAAAAAAAAAAGACTTTTATCTATAATAAAAAAAAAAAAAAGAAAGAAAGAAAGAAAAAGAAAAAAAAACATTAGCTGGACCTGGTGGCCCACACCTATAGTTTTACCTACCGTATATACTTGAGTATAAGCCAAGTTTTTTCCGGCACAAAATTTGTGCCGAAAAACCCGAACTCGGCACAAATTTTGTGCCGAAAAAACTCGGCTTATACTCGAGTATATACGGTACTTAAGAATCTAAGGGAGGAGTATTGCTTTAGTCCAGGGCTTTGAGGTGGCAGTAAGCTATGATGATGCAGAACCTTGTCTCAAAATACCCAACCAAACAAAGAAAAAAATAAATGAAGGCCCAGGCTCAGAAGACTCAGGTGCTGCCTGTGCTGCCTTGTGTTGGTCGGAGCACTCACAGGGCTAGTGTAGAGTCAAGGGAAGAAGCTGTGAGTCTTGACATGAGAAGCAGCATGTGATTACAGGGAAGGAGAGAATTCTCAGAATGCATCTGTGGAGGCTGTTGTCAGCATGAGTCCATTGTCAGCGTAGTTAAAAGTTGTTTCTTTGTTTGTCTTTTGGGGGGAGGTATATCTTGCTCTGTTGCTCAGGCTGTTCTGCAGTGGCATCATAATAGTTCACTGCAGCCTTGAACTCTGAGGCTTAAAGTTACCCTCCTGCCTCAGCCTCCCAGAGTGCGAGGATTACAAGTGTGAGCCACCACATCTGGCTGTTTGTCTTTTCTTAAGATTTTATTTTTGTCTTTGATGTTCTTTAGTTTCACTGTGAAATCTCTAGATGTAGACTTGCTCTTATTTTTCTGGCTTAGGATGCATTCAGGTCATAAATTTTGGAAAATTCTTAACCATATTCTCTTCAGAGACTGTTTCTCCTAATTCTCTCTGTTCCCTTTTTCTGGAACTGTTATTTGAAATTTCTTGGTTAGTTTCACATGATTGTTTCTTATATGGTGGAGGAATGAGATTAATTTATCCAAGCCCCTGAAAGCTGTTTACTCAGAAAAGGACTGAGCCTCTTGCAAAGTTTTGTCAAAACTGGCTATTACTTAATAGAGTAGACCATCCTGGTCAACCACAAAGCTTGGACCTCAGTTCCCTAATTATGGCAGAGATGAGTCTGTTGATTTCCAGGCCATGCATATCTAAGTGGCAGATTCTGCTATCATTTTGCTCCATCTTACACCTCAACCTGCAAGGCTTGTAATATAGCTTCCCAATAATGGCAGGCAGGGGAATTACCCCAACCATGAGTATCAAGCTGGCAGGATAGAGATAGAAACAGGGTTCTGACACATCACTTTGTGATTATATCTTTACTTCTGATCACACAGACAAGGTCCCGTGTTTTCCCTAATCATTCACCTTCCTTAGGGTGGTGCCTGTGACTCAGTGAGTAGGGTGCCCGCCCCATATACCGAGGGTGGCAGGTTCAAACCCAGCCACGGCTGAACTGCAACCAAAAAATAGCCGGACGTCGTGGCGGGCACCTGTAGTCCCAGCTGCTGGGGGGCTGAGGCAGGAGAATTGCGGAAGCCCGAGAGCTGGAGGTTGCTGTGAGCTGTGACGTCACAGCACTCCACCGAGGGTGGTAAAGTGAGACTCTGTCTCTACAAAAAAAAAAAAAAAGTTCCAAGACCCACATATTGGGATTTCTTTAAATGTCTGACATTGAGTTTTGCCAGATGTCTGTGTGCAATCCCAGAATGTCCTGGGCAGCATGTGACCTGGATCCCTGCCACTGCTCCTGTCCTCATGTGTCTTCTCCAGTGAACCCTGCTCCAGGAGCTTGTGTGGGTTCTACATGACCACTGCCTTTCCTATTTTTCTTCCCTTATCTCTCTGTGTTGCATTCAGGGTGGGTTTTAATTGGACCCCTTCCAGTTCACTAAAATCTCTTTATCTGTATTTAATCTTTCCTTTAACCTGTTTGTTTTTAGGGATTATATTTTTATGTGAGAATAAAATTTTGAATTGTTTTGAAATTCAAATTCTACCAGTTCTTTTTTTATATACTTGCTCTAATCATTTCTCACTTTTGGCTAAGATCAAATGTAGTTTATAGTTGTTCTATTTTTCTGATATGGTTCCATTTCCTTCTTTTATCTTTTTAATAATTTTAACATAATTTATTTTATAATCTCTTCTATTTCCATGATTATTTACTAAGTGTGGAATATATTGGTCATTGGAACTGACAGATTATTTATGAGTTTGTAATTTTTTTTTTTTTTTTTTTTTTTCAGTTTCTGGCTGGGGCTGGGTTTGAACCCACCACCTCCGGCATGTGGGGCCAGCGCTCTACTCCTTTGAGCCACAGGTGCTGTCCTGAGTTTGTAATTTTTGACTGTATACTTCTTTTCAGTGGCATTCTCCCTTCCACCCCCTTGGCCACACAAACACATAAGTGGAAAGATCTATAATCCCTGCAGAGCATTTGACCAGTTTCAAAATT
The DNA here is from genome assembly GCA_963574355.1 of Loris lydekkerianus. NCBI lineage: Eukaryota > Metazoa > Chordata > Mammalia > Primates > Lorisidae > Loris > Loris lydekkerianus. The sequence continues at coordinate 60,016 of CAUYPK010143854.1, forward strand.
TACTTCTGCTGGAGCCATTGGCATTTCAGTGGTTTGGGACCAGAATTTATAATCATTTCATGGCTTGGGATTCTACCACCTTGTGGGTGGTACAACACAACAGCGTCTGGCACACATTTGGTGGTTTTGGTAACCTGCAAGCACTCGATCACTGCCTTGTGTTCTCCCTTCCCTGGACCCCTGCAAGGTCTTGGATGGATGGCATGTTTCCATGTTGCTTGTTTCCTTTGGTCAGTAAGCAGAGATTTTTTTTTTTTAGTTGGCATTTTCCATTGTAGTTTATCAAGGGAAGACTGAAATAAAAAACTCTATTGAATAGCTCCTGCCCCAAGAAATATATAGTTTTGGTTATAAACAAATTTGCCAATATCAGCCATAGAATATTACATGAGGATATCTACAAACTGTGTACTTAACTTGTGGATAAGAAGAACTGTAAGTTGTAGTTCTTCAACACAACTCCTGGCCTCACTAACCAGTGAGTTCACTCCCAGCCGTCCTTTATTCTCTGTACTTCTACCAGCTCTCAGCCTCAGTGGCTTTTATATCCTGCTTCCAAATATTCTGGCAGCCAAGCTCGAGCCTTCTAAAGGGGCCATTACTGATCAATTCTGTTAGGAATTTATTCACTTCGGTAGTCTTTTCAGAGTACCAGCTTCTGGCTTTGATTTTATTTCCCTCCTTAGTATACTTGTTTTGTATTTTATCACTTCATTTTCTTTATTATTTTCTTTCCTTCTAATTTCTTTGGGTAAATTTGTTTTTCTTCCTCCAGTTTCTTAAGGTAGATGCTTAAATCATTGACTTAGAGCCTTTCTTCTCTCCTAACATATGCATGTAAACCTATAAATTTCTCTATCAGCATTTCTTACTTTAATCATATCCCTTGTGTTTGGATAGGGATGCAGTTGTAGTAGGAATTTTGTTGTATTCAAGACAAAATAATTTCTCCTTTAAGTTGTGATCTTGTTTTTGATTCATGGGTTATTATTAAATGTATATTGTTTACACTATTTACAGATTTTCTTTCTTTCTTTTTTTTTTTTTACAGTTTTTGGCCAGGGCTGGGTTTGAACCCTCCACCTCTGGCATGTGGGGCTGGCGCCCTACTCTTTTGAGCCACAGGCGCCACCCCTATTTACAGATTTTCTAATTAATTTTGTTATTGGTATTTAGCAAAGTACTTATGTCTATTTTGGTAAATGTTCCATTAGCACTTGAAAAAATGTAATGGTTCTCAAAGGGCAGTGAATATACTGGGTGTGACAAAAATGTATACACATTATAAGCAGTAATGCACTAATTTAGATTAATTTTCTAAGTTGAATTAGGTAGCAATGTGTATTTGCTCAGAAGATGACATTTATCAAATGAAAGTTAGCGTCACTGTGCAACAGGCAGGACAGTCAAAGAAAACAACAGAAGCACCATTTTCGTTCAAGGAGCAAAAGACCATTTTGAGGTGGCATTTGAAATTGAGAACATTGTGGAAGTACAACAATGGAGACGTGAGTATGTAGCAGAACCTCCAGCACACTTTAACAACTGCAAGCATTCGTGGTAAATTTGAGACACATAGTACTGTGTGTGATGTGCCCAAGGGAAGATCCGGGAGGTGTCACACAGCAGCAAGGCCTGCTTCTATATGCTCTGGTGTTGAACAGACACTCTTGCCACAGAAGTCTACCGAGCACTATGAACGTGAGGCAGGAGTTAGCAGAACAAGCATACGATGCATTCTTAAAAGAGCAAAATGGAAAGTTTTCATCCTGAGATTATTGAGTAAACCAAGACGCAAGCGCTTACCTTGATGACATGTTGCCAGGACAAGGGACAGGATGCAGAGGTGCGGCTGAGTCTCTCCCACGTTCTCCTGACTTAACACCCCTTGACTTCTACCTAGGGGGGACCTTAAAGGATGCGGTGTACCATAGAAAACCCGCTGCCCTGGTGGTGCTTCAGGAAGAAATTGAAATGGCATGCATAGCAATGCGGTGGACACTTACTTGGTCAGTGTTGCTCAAACAGTAGTTTGCTGTAATCAGAAGTGTCTGCATGCTGATGGTAACTGCTTTAAGCACTTCTTGTAATTGAAGAAGTCAAATGTGACTTGTATTCATCTTTTGTTACCAGTATATATTATTACAATTTTAATAGCTATTCTCCTTTCTTGAAATGTGTATACATTTTATGGCACTCTCTGTATGTTTCATTTAAGTCAGGTTTGTTAGTTGTGTTATAAAAATCTGCTGTGTATTTAGCAATATTTTTGTCTACTTGTTCTATTGGTTAAGCAAAGTATTTTAAAATCTTCAACTGTAATCTTAACCTTATGTATCTCTCCTTATTTTTTGACTCTTGTGTATTTTGAGGCAATGTTATTAATAGATATACAAATTTACAATTGCTTTAAGTAATTATTGTGAAATATTTCTTTTTGTTTTCATTAATTCTTAATGTAAAATCTCCTTGTTGGAAACTGAAATAGCCTATACTTAGGATCCCTCAACCAAACCTATGGGTTTCTCCTGGATTCTCAAAGTCTCACCTGTGTACATAAAGTTTCTTTTTTTTTTTTTGAGACCGAGTCTTATTCTGTCACACTGGGTGAATTGCCATGGCTTCATAGCTCACAGCAACCTCAGACTCCTGGGTTTGAGTGATCCTCTTGCTTCAGCCCCCCAATAGCAGGGACTACAGGTGCCTGCCACAGTGCCCAGCTTGTTTTTCTATTTTTAGTAGAGATGGGGGTCTCACTCTTGCTCAGGCAGTCTACCCACTTCAGCCTCCCAGAGAGCTAGGATTACAGGAGTGAGCCACTGTGCCCAGCTATACACAGAGTTTCCAATTGTCATTTCTTTGTCTATTTTAATTATGAATGGACAAAAGAGTATCAGCACAGATTTTAAAAAACTTTAGACCAAGAGAAACAGAATAAAGTAAATGAACAAACTCAGTTTAGAGAGATTCTAGGGAACAAAAGAAGACTTTAAATACACTATAATTTTTATCCTCAGAGCAAAAAAAAAGCTATTATGTGACAGCCCAACCAGAGGATCAAGGATCTGAATAATCTTCTCCACGGGAATAGCTAGGACACAACACAGTGGAACAATACTTTGAATATTTTGGGAAAAATGATTTCCAGCTCAGAATTTCCTTCACTGCCCAACTTTCAATCACATGTTATGGTGGAATACAGACATTTTCAGAGATGCAAAGTCTAAGAAAAATTATCTTCTGATATATCCTGTTTTATAAAGGATATGTTCTTCCCTAATGCTGGGGAATAAACAGACAAAAAATCAGATATGATGTCCAGGAGATAGGGAACCCAACAGGGAAGGGCCTATGCATATCCCTTGATGATCACTGCATATCTTACCTTGAAAGTGTAAGGGTGGGAAGGGGGTGATTTTCTTTTCCCTATTCATAAAGGGTCATGGCTCACACCAATATGACAAAAAACCAAGTTAACACTGGAAAAATATACCATATAGCAGATTTATTATATGCACATGTGTGCATTGGAGAAATACATGGACCAGATGGTAGATTCTTTAAACACCCTCTTCACTGGGGAAGAGGGATGAAGGGGTAAGTGACAGAAATTTAGGAGTAAATGACAGAAATTAATTTTTAAATGATTCTCTTGGGATTAGAATGAGTCTGAGAGGTAGATATTATCTTGTGAAAAAATCTGTCCAGGTATGGATGCATTCCTCAGTCATCTTTTCTGGGATAGAGAATTTTAGGGACCAGATGGAAAAACCTCTTTGGGGTCTAGTTTCTAGGTAGATAAGGGAACTTCAGAGGGAGAGACTATGGACTGGGGCTTGGCAGGGAAGATCAGAGAGACTTTGAGGTTGCTGCTTTAGCTCAGCATGTCTAAGTACCATGTTTCAGGGTATTGGTTTCTGAATCCCAGTAAAAGCAACAAAAATAACCAGTCAAATTGGAACAGGACAGAGGATTTCATGAAAGAAGTCTCTAACAAAAATGAATAAAATATGGCCAGGCACGGAGGCTAACACTTATAATTCTAGCACTCTGGGAAGCCAAGGCAGGAGGATTGCTTGACCTCAGGAGTTTGAGACCAGCCTAAGCAAGAGCGAGACCCCATCTTTACAAAAATAGAAAAGTTAGCTGGGTGTCCTATCTTGTGCCTATGGTTTTAGCTATTTGGGGTAGGAAGATCTCTGGAGCCCAGGAGTTTGAGGTTGTAGTAAGTTTGTATGATGACTCCACAGCACTCCACTGGGGGTGACAGAGTGAGACTCGGTCTCAAAAGAAAGAAAAGAAAAGAATAAAATACCTCATATATTTAGATACACTGAGAAGAGGCTTTTTGTTTAGACCTACCAGAGAGCATGAGAATGTTTTAGTCACAGGAGTATAGCGGAACTAAACAAAGGGAAAGTGATGTAACCCTTAACTAGGTAAAGAAAAGGTTGTGCAAGATGGGAATGTAAGCATAGTATACTACGTGGTTCAGCTTTAAACAAAGGTTGCATTTCATAATGTTGTGAACTCCATGTTGGGAAAGGAGACATATGAGAGGGAGACATGTAAGCATTAAGTTCTCATTTTCCATAGACAGTAGGTAAAGCTGAAATAATAAGAAATTTGTAGTAAAAACATAATGCTTGGGAATGTAGTGGTAATTACCAGATAAAAGAGCTAAGTTTTTGGTGTGACTGCCCCTGATGCGTGAGAGTTGGGGTAAAGGTAGACCCTTGGTAAGGCAGAGCAGGCTACTTTAATGTGTCTGTGTATTAATACAAAAAATTGGGCTACACACAATGGCTCATTCCTGTAGTCCCAGCACTTTGAAAGGCTGAGGCAGGAAGATCATTTGAGACCAGCCTGGGGAACATAGTAAGACCCCTTCAAAAAAATGAAAAGGAAAAAAAAAAAGAAAAATTAGCTGGCGTAGTTCATGCACCTATCTGTAGCCCTACTTGGGAGACTGAGATGTGAGGATCGCTTGAGCCCAGGAGTTTGAAGCTGCAGCCTGCCTCTTTACAAATAATAATAATAATAATAAATGAAATTTAAGAGGAATTAATTGTGCAGCTTTTTCATACAAATGCATCTACTTTTAGCTATTTGGGTTGAGCTATTTGGATAGAGCAGGGTTTTTAAAGTAACAGAAACACTGGTGAACTCCAAGTAGTTTGCTCCTTGATCTGGGTTGTTTATTCTGAGACTTCCCTTAGAGTGGTATTAATTATCCATGTACCCAACTTATCCTTCTTCAAATGAAGAAAAGTCTTCTGACCTTCCTGCATATGAGAGCTTTATTTTTTTCTTTTTCACTGCTGTGACCCTGGCCTTGAACTCTTTCTTATAACTGCTCCCTTTGCCAGATTTCTCGGAAATGGCAGCAGTGCATGAGAGTCCTTGGAACTACAACTTTCAGGGTCTCTAGAGTTCTGAGCCATTGTGGCTTGTGGCAGAGAGGTGTGTTCTATACTTCAGTGAGTTTTCCTGTTTCAGTTGAAAGAAGTGGTAGCAGCAGTCACATATTTTCCCAAGTCTCCACAATGACCTTGAACCTGAACTTTGCACTCACCCTAATAATTTTATAAAATTTCCCAAGTTAAAAAACTTTTCAGGGTAGGGAAAGGTCTAGGTCAGATGCTGGCAAATTATAGCCCGCAGGCCTTGTTTTTGTTAGTAAGGTTCTTCTAGAACATCACCACTAGCATTTGTTTACATGTTGTCTCTGCTTTCATGCTGCAAGGGAGTAGGCATCAACAAACACCTGATTACCTGCAAAGTCTGAAACACACACACTCGCCCACCCTGGTCTGTGTATGTAATATGTATATAAGTAGATCTCATATAGCACACTGCTATCCTGTTAGCTACATTTCAAGAGCTTGGTAGGCATGGTGGTTGGTTGCAACTGTTTTGCACATCAAAGGTCTAAATTATCACATCCTCTGTGCCCCCATTTCCTTGCACTTTGTCAGAGGAAGCATTCACTGAAGTCACCTTGGGTTAATCTGACTGCAGGGGTGGAATAAATTAAGGAGGCCAAGGCAAGGCCATTTTCTTTGCAAGTGTAAGCAAGAAATGGATGTGGATACATAAGGTAACAATCGTGGAAATTTATCCATTAAAACAGAACTTTAGTAAAAAGAAAAGTCTGAATAAGAAATTATTGTCAGAAGTATCAAATAATTATGAATGCATGGTGTCTTGGGAAAGTTTATGTGTCCACCCCCTGCATTAGAGGCATTTGAAAAAATATGGAATGTTGCTCAGCCTCACTTCCTATAATAATTGCATCTTATGATGTTAGGATTTTAAATTCTGGATTCCAGTGAAGCAGTACTGTGAACATTTCCTACCTTATTGTCTGTCTCTGTAGATCATTTCCTCTGCTTCCTGCATCTGTTTTCTTGGATTAGTTAGGTATTACACCAAAGTCTAGATTTCTTTTGGCTACAAAGCATGCTCTGCTTCTTCCCTTTCCCCCAACCCACTTTATTATGGGTGGGAAAATTTTTGTTGGGAGGGCTTCATTAATTAGAAGGGATTCCTGGCTTCCCCAGCCTGTGACAGCCTGGGAAGATTACAGAACCTGGCGTAGTGACAGGCCAGTCTGTATTTAAGGAAAAACTTGGACCTGCCAGATTTCTCTGGAATGTGGATCTGGCTTTGTCTTCCACCGGGAATTTGTAGAGACCCCCTCCTTCTCCTTCCCACCCATTCCAGGAGGCTGAAAGCTTTTACTTTTGCCGTTGATAAATGGTTAGTTTTTATTCTGGGGAAAGAGAGAACTGCAATTTTGGCATAGGAAGCCTGAATCATTTTCTATAATCTAAAGTAAGAGGTTTAAACTTTTATTAATGTTTAGAAGAAAAGGAGAGATTTTACTTTTTTTTTTTAAAGCTCCCTGCATCTTTATTATCTCTGTTTTTCTTTCCACTCCTTTGTAGCAATTATAGTTTTATGTTCTGTTCTGAATTTCAGTTAACCTTAGTCCTTACACTCCTCAGACCACCAGAAAAAGAGAAATATGCCTAAGAATTGACGGTAACTTCCCATTTATAGTAAAAGTGAAGAGCCATGTTTTAAATTTAGAGAAGGACAATTGAATACAAATGGGCAACACAAGGCTAGTTTTGCTAGTTGCTTCAAGGAATCGGGTAAAACCCAACTTTTTTAGTTTACTTAAATGGGAATATGGTACTGTTATAGTAAGAGACAAGGAGACAGGGCTGGGACTGGGTGCCAGGGCTTGAAGATGGGGTGCAGGTGTTACTCAACCCTCAAGCAGAAGCTAAGTACAAGGGTTGATCACCACACTATCTCTGTCACCTTTCATGGATTTTGCTAATTATAATATCATTTACATTGTGGTTTTAAAATTTATTCACCCTTGAAATTACCATGACAGTTCTGACACTTCCATATAAAATATGAAATTGGGAGAGACCCCAATTCTAGGAATCACTACCTAGATTCTTAGTGACTGCTAACCCCTGAGCCTTGAGTATTCCTCCTCTCAATTGTAAGACTGCAAAAGACCAAAAACCACTTTCTCCCAGTGCAGCTGATCTTCTGAGCCTGCTTGCTCTTTCTCTGAGTGTGTACTTTTTGTTTTCAATAAAAAGCTGTCACTTGCTTGGCGTCTGTGGTGTGTCCTGAAATTCTACCCCACCCTCCATAATCACCAACAACCTGGAAGAACCTCCACTGGGAGGCCTGTAACCATACTGACTTTGTTGTTAGTGCTCATTTGAAAATTTGGGTGTTGATTTTGTGTCTCACACTGAGAAAAAGACATATTGGTGTGCATTCCCACCAGCAGTGTAGAAGTGTGCCCTTTCAGAGGAAGTAATTTTTTAGTAAGCAAATAAGTTTTTGCCATTTAATATACTGCACATTTTGTATATTTATTTTGTTAATTATCTTTCTTCATCCACTAGCTTGTATGATCTATGAGGAAAGGGAGATTATCCTGGAGAGGTAAGTTGGTATTATTATTACAAATATCTTTTAAATAGATTGTTGGTCTCAGCTAAGAGCCCTACAGTGGACCTAGAATTCATCTTCCTTAGCTCTGCTGGGTTAATCAGGACTCATCGTCTGTTTTCCACTTTCCAATATTTTTGGGTTTCTTTATTTTTAATCCCATTACATTCTAGTAGAATTTTTGGAGGAGACAAAACTAAATATTTATTCAATGTGCCTTCTTTTATGTCCTTTTTTAGTAGTGGTATTATTATTTATTGAACCCTTAATATGTGTCAAGTACTTTATTAGATGTCTTACCTATGTAATTTCATTTACTTCTCTTGATGGCCTTTGGGGAAAGATCAGAACTGGCTGCAAAGCCTGTATTCTTTATACCATACCATACCATACAGCCTCTAGGCCCGTGGTTCTCAACCTTCCTAATGCCGCGACCCTTTAATACAGTTCCTGTGGGTCGCAACCCACAGGTTGAGAACCACTGCACTAGGTGGTGTTGTTTTTTTTAATAACTTGAAAAATATTTATAAAACTATGTGTTATTTTTGTACTTTTTGATAACACTATTATAAACTATTTAATATTAAGGGTAAATCACCCTACACAATTATCACTCTTTTGAAATCTTTTTGTTTTAGCTTCTTTTACTAAAAGCTGACTTCTTGGTAAATCATCACATGAGGTATTCTTTGTATGAAGAAATTAGTGTTCTTTTAATGAAAATATGAGGTCACCCCAGGGTTCTGGTTCTAAAGGACTAAGAAACTCCATCATCTGAATAAAACACATTTCGTGTCTTCTTCTGCTTTGCTCTTGTAGTTGTTGCTGTTCCTTACAGGACATCTCCCATGATTAGCGTCCTCAAAGGAAAAAGTTTCTAATAGTGTAAAAGAAAATGTATAGGTCCCACAAGTTAGATTTGTGCCTTTGGTATTTAATGTTATCCCATTGTCTAGGTTTTTAAAGAGTCCCTGTTTATAAAAATATTACCTATTTATTTTTTTTATAAATAAACCTTCATCTTCATTGAACATCATGATAGTTGTTATGCACAGCCACAGAGATTGGAAGGCATATTTCCATTTTGAAATGTTGTCAAATAGTAATTACCCTAATACAAGTGGTAATTTATATAGTTACATGACGGTGAAAATGTGTGAGCAGTAATGACACCTAGCACACTCCCTGATGTGAGAATGTTGCTGCTGGCTGAGCTGACTGCAGATGTACATGTATTTAACAAATAGCGGGTGTCTATTATGTTTAAGACAATGTCCTAGGGTCTAGTCCATAACATTTAATGTGGAATTAAGAAAAGTTGAATTGGACTATCTAAAAGGGAGAATAATTTTTAAAAAGGGCTATATATAAGACAAATAAAGTGAGATTAAAAAAAAACATATAAACCAAAAATGTGAGACAAAAAAGGAATTTGAACAGTGAATCTTAGAAGACAAAGAAAGTAAAAAAAGAAAAAAATCACTTCTCATAATGAGATGGAACTATTTTCTGTTATCTCAAGAGAGAAAAGAAGCCTGCTTTACATAAATTAGTATGCACAATTTGTGCAGACACTGGACTCCTGGAAGGTTGCCAGTGTAGCTTTTGCTGAGATGAAATTCAGGGGACTTCTTATTTACAGAAACCAGTTAGTGTTGTTTTCTGTTCTTTAACCAGTTGTTTACTTCCTTTGATTTTTCTTAATGTTCCTCTTGATTACAGATGGCTAGAGTAGTGAGGGAATTTTCCAAACTAGTTAATGTATGATATATTAGTGCAAAGTAATGTTAAGGTTCTTAACATATTATACAAATATATTAAGTAATTACGTTTATACTTTTAATTATCATCATATAAAAATTCTTCATAATGTTCATTATTCATTTCTAATATTTACAAATAACATCATTAGTGTGTACAAATGGCCAGAAGTTATTAGTATAACAATAATACCAATTGCTAAGTACTTCTCATATATTATTAGCTCATTTAATTCTCACCAGAACCCTATGACGTAGGCATATTAGTATCCTCCATATAGAGATGATGAAAATGAGGCACAGAAGGGCAACTTAATTTGTTTAAGGCCCTATAGAGAGCCTTAAATTTAAATTCAGGCAGTCTGAGTCCGGAGCCCTTGATAAGAATGGTATTCCATATAGATGACCAAGACTGACTGACTTTGTAAATAGACTTATTGAAGTTACTATGAACATGGTAATCAAGAGACCAGAAGGGTTTACACTTTTAGTATCCAGTTCATATCTAGACATAAAGTTCTTATTTAATCTCAAAAAGTATTATTCATGAGTGTGTGATGGGTTGAATATTTGTGCCCCAATATTTACATGTTGAACTCTATTTCCAGGGTGATGGTATTTGGAGGTGGGGACTTTGGGAGGTAGTTAGATGAGGAGGACAGAACCCTTACAGATGAGATTAGTGACCTTAAAAGACAAGACCAGGCAGCTAGTTAACATTTCTCTGCCATGTGAAGATACAGTGAGAAATTGGTAGTCTGTAACCTAGAAGAGGGCCTAACCCAAACCCAAACCCAAACATGGTGGCAGCCTGATCTTGGACTTCCAGCCTCTGGAACTGTGAAAACGTCATTCCTGTTGTTTATAAGCCATCCAGTCTGTGACACTTTGTCATAGCAGCCTGAACAAAGACAGCGTGCTTATTGAAGCACCAAATCATAAGGTAGGTAGTGTTTTGAGTGTGTGTTTAGCACCATTAGTGTATGATCAGGGAATTTCATACATAATGAGAGAAAAGTCACAGCCTGGAATCCTGTGCATGTCAGTTTGCTTGTTCTCTGGCCTAAGCCTGGTCTTCTAACCCAGGCTCTCCACCTGACAGATACGGGCCCCTGGGCATAGGGGCACAAGATGAGGGGACAAGGACTGATCAGGGCACCTTCATCATTAGGGTCATGACCATAAATCACAGCTCTGTCCTTGGAAGCCTCATTGGCAGCTGTTCAGTAGTCCTGCTTTTGTAAATACTGTGTGTATAGACTTAATGTTTTTCAGAATAAGAGTAGAAGATGGCTCCAGTTTGCTATTAGGAAACTTTTTTTTTTTTTTTTTTTTTTATCCTAGGATTCATGTTATATATTTGTATATATACATATACATACATTTTTTAGTTCCATATTTTTATACCCTTTATGCTTTAATATTCATTTTGTTTCTGTGAACCCAGCTTTTTATTTTTGAAATTCTTCCTTTTGAGTTTTCTAAATGTCCATATTTTAATTTAACTTGCCTTTTATACTTTAGGGCCTAGGACAGTGCCACATAGTAATGGCTCAACTGGTTAAACTACATAGCAAAAAATATCTTGTGGTCAGTTCATCCCAGTGTAACATGCTTCTATTCTGATGACTTTCCTTAGTTCTGACACATCTTTATGGGAAGACAGACAACTAGATAAATAGAGGGATAAATTGCCACTTGTAATGAAGTCATTTCCTATTTGTTAACATTTTGCAGTTGAAATTTGAATACTTAGGATCCTAAAATAGACTAAGGTGTCAAAAATATGTGTAAATAATAATGCGAAGTCCAACTGGATGTCCTCTGGCCCCCTGGTTCCCAGTGTCAAGAATGAATACTGGTAAGGAGTGGAACTGATCACAGATGCATAGCAATTGTATACAAACAGTTTATGGCATAAAAGAAAGGATGGAAGTATAGAAGGAAGCTACAAAAGTGAAATTGCATTCCAGGGAGGACTGGGTCAGTCTCCACACACCTGAAGTCTGAGCACACACCGCCTTATAAAAGCTTACTAGTTTGTCCCACCTTTCTCCTGACAGGATTGGTCTTCGCTTCCCGCCTTTTTTGGGTGATTGACAGGCTGATGTTATGTAACAGGTTACATAATAGGGTAGTTATAGAAGTTTCCCTTTCTATCATGCATCTTCCCTGGAATTCTTCATGAAGCTCCACCCATGCTATGCTAATTAGTTGGCAATGAGCTGTAGGTCACTTAAAGGTCACTCAGATCTCCTTGTCATGTTTGTTCCCACCAGGGAATATTTCCTAGCTGCAGTTTGTTTTCTAACTACAATCTGGTTGCCACTTTCCACCCTTAACCATTTTGTTGCCACTAGTTTACCCTCCACCAGACCTAACAATAATATTATTAGTCATAATATTAGTCAATTGACCATAATGATGATAGATATAAATTCAGATTGAACCATGTGAAATTGCTAATACTGGACCTTTTTGACCTCCAAAAATGGCATTTTCTTTTGGTGTAACCTAAATAACAATAGCAGCTTGCTTGTACTGATGACTTACAGTATGTGAGGCTTACTATGCCAGCACTTTCATCCTCAATCTTATGTCTCAATCTCTTGACATGAGGGAAGAGTAATTGACTACTAAAAGAATGTCAGATCTGACACTTTTTAGAGCCAGTAGTATGAAGTAAATTTATCACCAGGGAGAAATGCACCAAGTTTCCTAGTTTCTGTGGCTCTCACTGATATTTGTAAGTCCTCAACACCCGTTTCAGTAACTGCTGTTTAAAACAGGGCAGGTGTAGCCAGCTTCTACCATGTGAGCAAGGATTACTATCCCTGCTCATTCTGGTTGCGTCTGAGTTTTCTAGGTGAGAGCTTGCCTTCTGCCTAGCTGATTCACATGAATCCACTCACTTTCTGCCTAGACTTGGGGTACCTGTCGGATCTTGTGCTGCGGGAACAGTCCACCTCTGCCTCTTGGGTTGGCCTGCTGCCTGTGCCTTGGCACAACACTCAGGATTCCATTGTTTTCAGGCACCACCCCACTGTGGGTGAAAGTAACAATCTTGCCTTTGAGATGAGTCAAAGTGGGAATCTGTCACTGTCTCACGATGGACATTTGAGTGCACTAGTGTTTGGGTGTTCAGAACATGATGAACTATAGTGTGGGCTTTAACATGGGATTTGGTCCATGGCTCAGAATATGTTTTGGGGTATTTGTGTTAGACCCTAGTTAAATGATACTATTTAATTTTTTCTTTTGTTATACCTTTGATCATACTTAGATGCCATTAAAACTATTGTTAAATTTAATGTAATAAATGAAATAAGATGTTTTGTGAAATTAATGAATATGGGAATATATTAATAGTGAAAAAAATAGGCTATACCAAGTATTGAGTTGTTGAGTTATAAAAGAACTTCTTTGGCAGTTTTTCATGTTAACTGTTAAGAATATGTCAGCACATTTAATGTGATGATACTTCTTAGGTACAGATGAACTCCTTTCCTGATAGAATAATTATTTGAAGTCCATTTAGATTTATTCTTCTTTTTTGGAGACAGAGACCCACTCTATCATGCTGGCTAGATAGAGTACAGTGGCATCATGGTAGCTCACTGCCACCTCAGACTCCTGGGCTCAGGTGATCCTCCTGCTTCAGCCTTCTGGGTAGCTGGGACTACAGGCCTGTGTCTTCATACCTGCCTAAACTTTCTGTATTTTGTAGAGATGGGGTCTGCCCCGTCATGCAGGCTGGTCTTGAACTCCTGATCTCAAGCTATCCTCCTACCTTGGCCTTGCAGAGTGTTAGGATTACAGGTGTGAACCACCATGCCTGGCCCCATTTACATTTATTGTATCATTTTGTCTCAAGGTCGCTTTTTAAGGGTAATGTGATCTTGGATTAGGGAATGAAACAAATTGAGGAAATGTTATCTCCTTATATTACTGTCTGCTTTTATTCGCAAGTACTACCTTTAAAAGAATATATATATTTATAATACTCATTGAAACAAATTTATTAGATAGTGAAAACAGAATTTGGGGGGTGAAGGAAACAGCATTGCAAACTTTAGCTTAGTTTTATCACCCCCCAAGAATTTTCATTAGGTCCTCCATGCAGAACTATCAGCTATAAATAGAGATCAGCTAATTTGAAGAAGAGGCTGTAGGTCTACAGATAATCGAACACATTTTTCATGGTTTAAAAAAACACACATGAAATGACAGTAATAGTGAATAGGGCAGAGGAGAGAAAAGAAGGGGGAAAGAAAAGGAAAAGAAAATATAAGAGAACAATGATGGATTTGTGTGCAACAAAACGCGGTTCCAACACTGGCCTACTTAACACGCTTTCTCACTAGGAGGCCATTGTTCTTTCTCAATCTCTTTCTGCTTGGCTGCTCTCCTTCCCCATTTAGAAAGAGGACAGTCCCTCCCGCCCCACCCCATCCTTTGACCAGGGACTGATGTTGCTGAGGCTGTTGGGAAGTGATGGAATTTGGCATTTGCTAATGCGGTCAGCCTCTGTAAGGCTGGCTTCCAGCAGGAATCCTCCTATTATCCTCTGAGATACTTATTCACCGAGTGGCTTTTAAAAGAAAATTTGATGTTTAAAGAGGCTTCTTTAGATAGATGAATAATATTCCTTCTTGTTACTCTTTTTCCCTCTTTTAGGGGTGCCATGCCTTGATATACCAAGTACACATTGGGAAAATGTTTCAGTATAAAGGCATAAGGTGCAGGTGTGTGTCTGTGTGTGTGTGCATGCGCAGAACTGGAAAAATGTGTGCAGTATCCAGAAAGATTTCTACTTTTAAACAATATACTTGGAGAAGTGGGTTAGACCGTCTAAAAGTGTATAGCCATATCACAATGCCTGGCAAAGGAATGACTGACTGTAAGATGATGTTTTCACATAAGCACACCCCATCCAGTTGACTAATAGAAACCACATGGGTTACTGGCTTAGTCCTTTTTGATGCCATCTATATAATTATAGTGCTTAAGCATCTCTGCAAATAGCAGATATGCTACTTTACCTATACTTGCATTTCATGCTTTGCTTGACTATATTTACCAAACCCTAAGTCATGAGAACTGATTTAAGTAGAGGTATGTTTATAGGGGCAGTGTGATGGTATTTAGGACTATTCTGTGGATCCGTACATTCAGCCTGCATTCAACAGGTCCTTACTGGATGCCTAGGCATTATTATGGGTGCTAGGGATACAGAGGTGACAACAGGAAGAACGTCTTATTCTCTAAGATGGGGGAGATAGGCCATATGTAGATAAAAAAAAGTAGGATAGGTTAGATAGTGGTAGGTACTAGGGAGAAAACACAGCACAGCCGGGGGCTGGCAGGCTTTGCTGGGAGTGCGCAGGGACTGCAGTCTTTGGGGAGGATGAGCATGGTCACATCTGGGACACATGGTCATGGCACCACCTGCAGACTCTGCCCAAACACAGCTCTCGATTCTCCTGCATTATTTCCTTAGATTCCATAACCTGCTCAGACCTCTAGAAGAGAGAACCTTCTAGCATATAGAGATTGGTAGAACCACTACAAACTAAAACAAAACATCCCAAACCCCTTGAATGTATAGTAGGTTGCCAAAACCAGCTGCAACAACCATGTGGCAAATATTCAGATATTTTAGATGCATTCTGTTTTTTTTTTTTTTTTTTTTTTTTAAATGCTCCTAATTCAAACATTTCCATCTGACTCTATTCCTACAGGATGGTCATTTTTAGCTTAGTAAAGGAGATCAGTGATGAGAAGGAAGCAATAATTCCAGGGCAGGGACATTGCGCCATGAGAACGTGGTATGTTATCTACTGAGCCAAGGAAGAACGAGCAGGGAAGTCTGTTCCTGTCAGTGTTTCAGGTGTGCCCTGCACTGCTGTCGGCCTCTGTGTTGCTTCCCCGACCTGTTCCTGGGCTTGCTTTCACCTAGAATGACTTTCCTCTTGTTTTCATCAAAACTCCACCCATCTCTTAGAGGACAAGAACTTAGAGATTTATCCCTGTTCCCATGGTAAGTGGCACCAGTAAATGCTCAGTAAATGTGTGATATGTGAATGAGAGAAGGGGATGAGCCTGGGGAGCACAGCTGGCTCTACCTATGTCATTTCCCTGTCCACCCATAGTGGTCAGAAGCTCTTAGACTCTCCTTCCTTTCACTGTCTCTGATTAAAACGAAGTACAGCTGGATAAGTAGGCTGCCAGACAGCTCGTTCAGCAGTCAGCGGGGTAGACTCCTGCTTTCGTGTTTCTGAGTGGACATCAGATACAGTTTACTCTTTTCCCATCTACCTCTAAAAACTGGCTGATATCCCTTTATCACGGCCTTGTGTTTCCTTCTTGCCTCACTAACTCCTCATCCTGCAGGTGGACAGGCTGGAACAGGATCTCATCTGTAGCCTGTCAGCTCTTCTTGTCAGCTGGCAGAGATACGGTTGAGCATTAAGGGGTTTGGGCGGTGGAGTTGTTAGGGGAGCTAGAGCTTTGGTTTATGGGGAGGTGGGAGGAGGGGACAAATACACGGATATTTTCCAGTTCATTAAAGAGAGCAAGAGTCCTGAGTTTTGGTCCCTTGGCAGGCCTTTTTTTGGCCTGTTCCCTAACGTATTAGGGTGTCCTTCACACATACCACACCTCAACCTGCAAATGTAAGTGTGGAAGCTGCTCTTAGCCCTGGGAAACACAAGGGGATTGCCGGTCACCTACAAAGGGCTGAAATCCTCAGGGCCGTGGAGAAAACAAGAGGAATTCCCCCAAGCCTTGGCGTGATGGATCTTGGCTTTGTGTGCCAACTTGGTCTTCTGCTTTAGCATTTCAGCATAGTTTGAAACACAACCTAAGGATTTTCTGTTGTTATCACCCTCATTCTCATCATCCTCGTGGCCATTATAGCTGCTCTAATTGAATGCCAGCCCCGAGCCAGCAGTGGTCCGTTTGCTGCACACAGATTAGCTTGTTTAATCTCCCAGTAGCCTTGTCAAGGAAGGGTTGACCCTGAGCTTTTAACCATAACCTTGTACTACATCCGAAAGAAAAGCCATATTCGTTTTCTTCATGGAGGCATATGCATGAAGTAAGGCAAAGTCATGGAGAAGTCATTTGTAAACTAGAGTTTTGTATTTCCCTCCTGCCCTAAAAGTTTAGTTTTGTGAGTGGATTAGAAAAGTGTGAATTCACACAGAAGAGAAACAATTCAAATCATAATTATACTTTGCTGCTCTGAAAATTATACTCTAAAGACTTTCCACGTTTGGGCAAATTTTACAGTCTTGAAATTTACCTGACATGATAGGTCGGATTCTGTTCTCAGTCTACCATTACACATGCTGCAGTGAGGAAAATTAAGACCTAAAAATTTGTATTCAGAGGTTTTTTTTCTCCAGATGAATCTTGATGTTGTTATTTTCTCATGCAATTTCAAGACTACTTCAAATAGTTTAAAAATAACTTTAAACTGCTACTCGTAACCTTAAAACTGCTATTCGTGAACGTGAATAAGATTACAGCAGTAGTAGACTTAAAGAGTATTTAAAAACTATTTAAAGCAACTTTCTAATTGTCCACTTTAGCACAGATTGTAAATCAACAAACATTTTCTCAATTTCTGTTCCATGCCAGAAATTAGGTGTTATGGGTAGAATTCAGCAGGGCCAAGGGCCACCTGCACACACTTTGTACAGCACCCAACAGGGGTTGATACCGGATACCTTGAAATGCTCTTGTTTATATGCAGTTCATATGCTGCTAGGCAGAACCCAGGTTTTTCATTAGTGGCTACGTTTTTAAAAGTCAATTTATGTGTGGACTGAGTTAACGCTATAATTAAAATCAGTGATGAGTTAGGGACACCTCATCAAGGGAGGTGAGGCTGGAGTATGAGCTGAGGGCAGTAGAGGCTTTGTTCATCTATATCTTCCTTTTGTCAGTAGTCCTTTGTAATGCCCCAATATCATGATCTAATTTAAGTGGAATTAAGCTTAAATAGTTCAAAATTGTATAGTTAAGACATCGTGTTTCAAATGATTCCAGATTAATCTAAGCCAGCTAGCATGACCCATTTCACAAAGGCTGATACAAAAAGGATGAGGAGCAGGTGGCAAGGCCCTCAGCATTGTTGGCTCATGGAGCTAATGAGGTGTTTTGCTCTTTCCCCCTAATAATCTGCTGGGTCAGCTCCGAGGGCCAGACATGCTGGTGTGGAAAGCACAGCGTCTGTGTGAAAAGATGTGCAGAAGAAGATTCTAGATTCAGGTCCCAGCTCCTCTTATTAGCACCGGTGTTATCTTCAGAAGCTTCAGTGCTGTGCAATTTGGTTTTCTCGTCAGTACCGTGAATTTGACAGTGCTTTACAAGGTGTAAAGATTAAATCCCAAGTACCCAGCGTGGTGCCTGGTGTGCTCCAGCGTTGCTGGCTCTCTCTCTTCACCCTTGGTGATCCCCAGCTGAGAAATGGTGCTAGAGCAGGCACTTGTATTGTTCTATAGTAGGATTTATGTAGTCAGTGACAGTTGCTAGTTTTTATTTTGGTTTCACTTTGCAATATAGTATTTTTATTATAAATCAGGTATAAACTCAGTCTAGATTATTTATTGAATACTGTCTATGAAGCAGGTGTTGTGGAATGTATTAGAGATATAGAGATGAATTGGAGGCTGGGTGCGATGGTTTGTGCCTGTAGTCGCAGCTACTTGAGAGGCTAAGGTGGAAGGATTGCTTGAGCTCAGAGTTCTAGAACAGCCTGGGCAACAATAGAGTCTCCTCCTAAAAATAAAAATAAATGACAATTTTTTTTTTAAAAAAAGGAATTTCTTTTATTCAAGGAGTTCACAGCATATTAAGGAGAGGAGAGGAGAGTTAATTAACCTGAGTACAGTGTGGTAAATGCTTCCTCTCTGCATAGATGTACTGCTGTAGATTATGGGGTGAGGTCAGAATGCTGCTTGATGTGGTGGTGGGGGGGACTAAGGTCAGGCAAGGCTTTTCAGAGACGTCATTTCACTGGGCCTTGGGAGACCAGAGAGAGAGACAGACAGAAAGATGGTGTGGAAGAGACTTCCAGGCAAAAGGGCAGCTTGAGGACAGGCTTGGAGCCAAGAAGGTGCCTGGTTTCCTTGGAGTACCAGAAATCCATTGTGGCTGGATTGTAAAACATTTGAGTTTGTGCAGGTGAGAATGGAAATGTAGTTCAAAGCATGCCTTGTTTTTAATTTTATGAGTTCTAAAAATAATATTAATGTAATTTTTTTTTTTTTTTTTTTGTGGTGGGGGACAACATCTCACTTTGCTGCCCTCAGTAGAATGCTGTGGTATCACAGCTGACAGCAACCTCATACTCTTGGGCTTAAGCAATTCTCTTGCCTCAGCCTCCCAAGTAGCTGGGACTACAGGCACCTGCCACAACACCCGGTTATTTTTTTGTTGTCATTGTTGTTTAGCAGGCCCAGGCTGGGTTTGAACCCACCAGACTTGGTACATGTAACCCCTGTGCTACAGGCGCCAATTCACATTAATGTATTTTTTAACTTACATTTTGAAATGGTTGCAGATTCACAGGAAGTTGGAAAAATAGTGCAAAGAATCTCTTGAACTCTTCACTAAGCTTCTGCCGATGATGATGTTCTGAGCAATTGTACTTAAATAGAAAAAGCAAGATATTAGCACTGGCACAATACTGTTAACTATACTAAGCTCAGTACTATGTTTAGAGTCAGTTTTCACATGCAATTTTGCATGTGTTTGTGTGTGTGTGTGTGTGTGTGTGTGTGTGTGTGTTGTGGCATCACCACAGAGGAACTCCCTGGTCTTCTCTTCTCTTCATATCCCCTCTCCTTGCCTGACCCTGCTTGTTGGCAACTACTAATCTTCCGTCCACCTTTAGAGTTTTGTCATTTTGAGGATGTTATTAAATGCAATTGTGTATAGTATGTAACCTATACAACTAGGTTATGATTGAGGTTGGCTTTTAGTTCACTGAACATAATGTCCTTGAGATCCATGAAAGGATCTCTTTTTCACGTCTCAGTAAGCTTCTTTTTGTTTCTGAGTAGTATAGTGTGTTTAACCATTCACCCACTGAGAGGCATTTAGAATGCTCCTAATGTTGGGTTATTATGAATAGTGCTGTCTTGGACATTCATGCACAGGTTTTTATCTGAATGTTAGTTTTCCTTTTATTGGGATAGATGACCAAAAGTACAGTTCTCAGGCCTTAAGGAAAGTACATGTTTAGTTTTATTGGAAAGTGCCAAACTCTTTTGCAGAGTTGGGTTTTCAGGGTTTGGGAGGAATTCTGCTTCTATTTGAATCCTGCTCTGGAAGCCCAGGGTACAGTGTCAGTTCCCTGCCCATTGCCAAGTCCAGTCTCATTGTGCTTTCAAGCTGTGTAGTGACCCCAGCGTCCTTATTGAGGTTGTCATCTGCAAGAGCCAGCCCTGGGGCTGGGTGTGGTGGTATAGTCAAAGAGACACAGACAAGAAACTACAAAATACTTTAAGAATAACTCAAATCTTTTACTTGTATTTCTAAAATAACATGAAGGAAACAACATAGTTTATATCAGTATTTCATATGAATCCCCCTCTGTCCTCTCTATTCAGCTGCCCTCACACCCAAGATCTTTTATTCCTTCTCCAAAACACTCCATCATTCCTCCTCACCTCTGCACCCTGCGCCAAGTGACCTTTCATCTTGGTCCACATCTCTCTACCACAGACTCCTAAGCATTTCTTCTTCCCCTTTGTGCCTTTTTATCTGCCGACCGTGTCCTCAGCCCCAGCCCTACCACTTGGCTATTTCTGGATCCCAGGAGCTAGTCTGGCAGTGCATCAACATGGATGCAGATTTGTTTTTGTTTGAGTAGGGAATACAACCAGGAGTCCAATAGTCTTTTTCCAAAAGCATTTTTTAAGAGTCCAGTCCTTCCTCCCAAACATTCATCTTATCTGGAACATTTCTGCTCTTTCTCTAAACCACAGTAACATTTTCCAGGGGGTATTTATGGAGGAAAACCCAAATTAGATTTTTAAAATACATTTCTTCGTTTCTTATCCTTGTCTTTTCTGGCCAGAAGGCGACATGTCCATCTCTTCCAGCCCAGCTAATGTTTGGGTACTTAAACATTTCTCCTGGTATCTTCTGAGTTAGAAATATGTGATTGGTTCTAATTCTGACAGAAAGGAAGTCTGTTGCTCACAAGTAGTTGTCCCAAGGAAATTTGTTTCCAGGTATATTTTTAACCAGTAGAAGCAGCTCTTGAATTTATTGTTTATCTTTGAAAGGAAATGTGGAGAGAGAGAGAGAGAGAGAGAGAGAGAGAGAGAGAGAGAGAGAGAGAGAGAGAGAATCGGCATTGTGAACTCCAGGCAGGGGAGTTGGGAGCCCTCTGCCCTAGTACTGATCTTGTAACTCTCTAGGAAGGAATGTGTGCCTTTGAGCGAGTCATTTCACCTGATTTTTATCATCTGTAGAATGTAGGGGCTGGATTCAGTTTTCTCAACACTTCAAACTTTTGGTATCTGGGATTCGCAGGTAAAGAGAAGCTAAATGAGTTGTTTAAAGCCACATGCTTCACCGGGGCAGGGCCAGTGCTCACACTCTAGGGCCTTCCACCCTATTGCCCCTTCTCATCCTGGTGGCAACTGCCTTGAATGTGGCTAGCAGATTAGCTGAGTGAAAGCTGGACACCTCGGCTCTGAATGGACTCCTCATTAATCCTTTTTTAGTCAACAAGACAACACACATTCTAAGAATTTCTAGGTTCTGTAGGCTGGTTGGTTTCCTTTTTGACCTGCCAAAAAGGAATTTTTATCAGTCTCATGTGATAAGAATTGTGGAAGCCCTAAATGATGTTCTCCAAAACTTCACTGGAAATTGGTATTCCACTTTTCTTTTCAAAAATATATTAGCTCCAGGATTGAGTGTGGCAGCTCACACCTGTAATCCTAACACTCTGGGAGGCTGAGGTGGGTGGATTGCTTGAGCTCAGGAATTTGAGACCAACCTGAGTAAAAAGCAAGACCCTATCTCTAAAATTAGCTGGGTGTTGTGGTCCCAGCTACTCAGGAGCCTGAGGCAGGAGGATCGCTTGAGCCCAAAAGAGTTTGAGGTTGCTATAATGCCATGACATTCCACCCAGGGCGACTGACTGAGACTCTTGTCTCAAAAAAAAAAAAAAAAAAAAAAAAAAAAAAAAATAAATAAAAAAAAATAAAAAAAAAAAAAAAAAAAAAAAAAAAAAAAAAAAAAAAAAAAAAAAAAAAAAAAAAAAAAAAAAAAAAAAAACTCCTCCACCCAAACTTTTTCTTTCTAACAAAACAAACCCCCCCCCCCCCCCCC
>CAUYPK010143855.1:0-13208 GCA_963574355.1 Loris lydekkerianus
AAAGATGGAGACTTTACCTCCTTTGTGTTTACATGGATGGAGCTGGAACATATTCTTCTTAGTAAAGTATCTCAAGAATGGAAGAAAAAGTATCCAATGTACTCACCCCTACTATGAAACTAATTTAGGGCTTTCACATGAAAGCTATAACCCAATTGCAACCTAGGAATAGGGGAAAGGGGGAAAGGGGGGGAGGGAGGGAGGGGAGAGGTGGGTGGAGGGAGGGGGATTGGTAAGAATACACTTGCGGTGCATCTTACAAGGGTATATGTGAAACTTAGTAAATGTGGAATATAAATGTCTTAACACAATAACTGTGAAATTGCCAGGAAGGCTATGTTAACCAGTGTGATGTAAATGTGTCAACCAGTCTGTGAAACTAGTGTGTGATGCCCCATGATCATATTAATGTACACAACTATGATTTAAAAAAAAAAAATAAATAAATAAATAATAAACTCCTTGGCCTCCCAGAATGCTAGGACTACAGGTGTGAGCCTAAAAAATGCAATGACTTTAAACAGGTGTTTAATATTGTTAGAAATATTGAATGCCAGAAAGTGAAATGTTTATTTAATTGGATAAGAAATAGGAAACCTTTGTTCAAAAAAATTGAAGAAAAAGTCACTATTAAAGCTACACTTATGATTTATCTGGCAACCATGAGTAGACATAACCATGTCAGCTAACATTTATTAAATGCTTTCCCTGCAAGTGAGCTAAGCACTTTATGTAAACGATCCCATTTAATTCTCATAAAAACTCTGTGAGATAGATACTATTCACAGTCAGGGAAATCAAGACTCGGAGAGGTTAAGCCATTTTCCCAAAGCCATACAGTTTCTAAGTAGTAGAGTTAGGATTTAAATCCTGAAAATTCCCAACAAGAGTTAGTGGAAGTTTTCTGTAAAGGGCCAGAAAGCAAATATATTAGGCTTTGAGAGACACATAGATCCCCATCACATATTCTTATTTAGTTTTTGTACAACTTTTTATTTTTTTTATACAACTTTTTAAAACAAATAAAAAACTATTTTTAGTTCTACTGCTGTTCCCAAGCCCTATGTTGGATTTGCAGAGACCCATACTTAGCTCTCTTACTACAAAACCATATTGAAATTAACACTTATTGAGGACTTACTATGGTCCAGGCACTGTACTAAATATTTTTCATGTATCATCTCATGTTAATCTTCATGACTAGCCAGCCCCTGGGCTTGTTTTATACATGTACCTCCATTTTATAGATGAAAAACAACCTTAGAGAGTTTCAGTAGCAACTCAAACACAGTTGCAAGGCAGCAGCACTGTGTGAATCCGGAGCCTGTGCTTTTATCTGTTGTAGTCTAGAGGCTGAATAGTGTGAGCTGAGACTGGGGCAGGGAAAGACTAGAATGAAAAGACTGATGTGAAGAGTATGGCAATAGCTTAAGCAATTATGTCATGGCGTGAAAGACAGTGTGTCTTCATAATCAACTGGATCTGACAATTCACTGAATATTAGGCAGGTTCAGTCAGTGGATGATCACTCTCAGGTCTGAGCTTGGATGACTCAGAGAATGGAAATAAGAAAGTCAGGGATAGGGCTAGTTTGAGGAGATAAACAGGTGGATAAAGCTTAGTGTAGCAGCAAGATCCCAAGGCTTTGGTTGTGTAACTAATTGTATTACCACAGGGAAGTCACTTAACTTCTCTTGGCTTCAGTATCCTAAAGCAAGAAATGAAGAGTGTTGAATTAGATGGTCCCTTAGTTTCCTTCTAGTGATAACATTTTGAGTTAGTGAAGAGCAAAAGAAAATTCTAGGAAACTGCCAAGAGGAAGAGCCCAGAATAGGCTCTTTGAGAGAAAGATTTCAGAAAAAGAATTGAACAGAAGGATGGATGCTAAAAAGTTCACTGTGATTCATCAGTCTTATTGCTCTCAACAAATAAAGATGAAAGAGATGCTTGAGTTTGCAAGGTCAAAGTAAACTAGTATCCATTTTCAAATGATTGAGTGAATCCTTAACCGGCTCAAAGAAAGATCAAAAAGTGTATGGGGAGAAAACCAATGGAAAGGATGATTAACATGATAGTGTCTGGTTCCAAGGAACAAGAAAAAATGGGAAATGAAGAAATATGCAGAACTACGAGGCAAGCTGAAGTGAATATAAACTAATAGGTCACTATAATTATGCAGGTGGGTGGCCTATGTAAATAGAAAAAGAGGATATCAAGAACCTATTAAACCACCTTGAAAAGTTGAAAAAAGATGATTTCCTAATATCATTAGGAAAAGACATAGAAGGATTACTATTCGAATCGTCAAAAAATAAGTTTGAAAGTTTTAACATTAAGCACAGAAATGAATGTTTGAGAGCAAATGAAACCAACTAGGATTATAATGAGAAACATAACAGTCTTATCTTGCCTGTTTTACAATATGTCAGAGAACAAGAACACTGATATATATTTCTTTTTTTTGCAGTTTTTGGCTGGGGCTGGGTTTGAACCCGCCACCTCTGGCATATGGGGCCGGCACCTTACTCCTTTGAGCCACAGGCGCCATCCAAGAACACTGATATTTTAACATGAATTGCTTATATGGTGCCAACAATGGACTTGCCATGAAGAGAAGAAAATCATTTCTGATGATAACATGTAGTATTCAGAGCTGTTTCCAGATTATGTGATTCATTTTAAAGATTTCTAAAGAAAGGACATATCTAAATCATCTATGATGGTAAATATACTGTTCTGAAATACTACCAAGAAGCTTCTGTTCAATTATCATTTATTTGGTGGATATGAATACTGAGTTCCTCAAAACTGGATGTGAAGAGAAAAATAAGTTTGTTAGAAAAACACAAATTAAATACACTGATGAGAAAATGGGAAGCAACTGAAATAATGTTAGTTAAACAGAAATCTATTGGCAGGATATAAAACACTATGAATGAGATCATCTTTTGTTATTCTGTCTATCCTTGCATTTCTCAAATTCTATTTTGGGATTGCTGCTTATGTTCATTGCCTAAAATAACTTCTCCTTTGATTCTTAGATGATCTTAAGAAAATGAAAATATATATGTAAAGCAGTTTCACATAGAATTGATTAGACATGGATAAATATTTACACCAAACAGTTCAGGGAATGGGAAATAGTTCCTGCAGAGATCATACAATGAGAATTTTAAATTGATTTATACATAAGATTTTATATGCCAGTTTAAGGTGATGAATAAGTAATATATCACTGAATTTATCCCTTTCTCCTTCCCTCCCTCCCTTCTTCATTTCTTTCTACCTTTATTCCTCCATTTCTTTCTTGACATACACAGATACTGTGCATGCCCAGGGGAAGAAATGCTCAGATAGATATATGAAAAAAATACAAGGTATGAAAATCTCAGTTGTATGCCCAAACACACCAATACACAAATATAATATAAAAATTCAAGCTTCCATACGTGATATTGATATGTGAATGAATTTGGAAGAAAAATCTTTTATACATTCCAGACTTTCTGTATTTTCTAGCCCCAACCTTCATTTGCACCTCTGACATGGCAAGCTGCTGTTTGCTGCATTTCATTCATGCACGCGCCTGCTACATGCCAATATATATCTTCCCTCTACAACCATCCACCATGTAGATGCATTTATTTATTAGTCAATATATATTCTGAGGTTACATTCTGCAAATTTGGACATGGACAAAATGCAATCAATATAATCCATAGCACTGCACAGATGTCTTGAAGAGATTATAGAAATCAGTCACCAGGAGGCTGAATGTCAAAGAATTATAAAATGCATTTGGATGGACAAGTCAGAAAACAGGTTGAAAAGTAGTAAAAAATTTAATTTGTGATTTCATTATGACCATGAAATGAAGTCAAAGCATAACTGTAGTCAGCAATTTCCATTTAAATATAGAAAATGCAAAAGGCACTACATATATAGGAGAAAAGGAGGCATCTTTGTACAAAGAAACAGGAGGGAGAGTCCTAACGAATGATCTTCAGATGAAAAGAATCAATGGAAAATATCCAGTGGTGGTAAAATGCTTTCAAATTACCATTTATGCAATTGATGCACGGAATAGGGATTTCTCAGGGCAGAGAGTGTGAACAGAACATTATTATGAAACAGAGCAAGATCCTTGGCAAAATACCAGTGAAATACATTTTTCAATAGTAAGGAAAATGGAGGGTGTGAAATAATGTCAATTAGAGAGAAATGCATGCTACTGAAGACTCTTGGCACTATTCCTGGAAGAATAACTACCACGCTTAGAAACCCTGAGAGTTCTGGGAAACAATGACCACAAAAATAAGACTTATTGATTTAAATTAACACTTTGGTTGTGTTTAAGAAACATGCAATGATTACAATCATATCCTATGGCAAGAAAAATAATAGGAATAAGCAAGAGTGATATTCAAATGCTAAAAAAAAAAAGATAAAAAAAAGACAAAATGCTGTATTTAACCATTAGTATAAGATGGATTCAGAACAATCAGGCATAGGCAATAATCAATCAGAATAGAATTAAAAGATTTCAAATGAAAAGGTATGGGTGTTCTAGTGCAAACTGGCTGAGTATCAGTGCCTGAGAGGAATGGTTGATAAATCCACAAGGGACTTCTCAATGCATATTTCTGAGTACTCTTTTGTTCCATTAATAGAATTCTAATTTCCAGAAAAATCAAAAGCAGTAGAAATACCTAGTTGAAAAATTCTGACTTAAAGAATCCCCTTCAAGATGACATTTTCATACCATTGACAACCATCCATAACTGACAGGAAGTAAGAGACTAAGTTGAGTCAAATTACTAAGAAAGAGCTACAAAATACTCAGAAGGTAGAAAAAGTCTAATTTTTTTTTTTTAAAGTGTGCCTGAATCACTTGTTTAACCAAAATTTAGAATAGTAAATAACCAGCCATAATGAATGTAAATAGGTTTCCACCCATGGATTTAAGTGCCCCTTTGAAACACTTTTTGAAAAGTTAGGAGACCACAATGGTGAACCATATGCTAAAAGCAATCAAGGACAATTTCCTAAGGACTCTGCAATCATTCTATATAAGGTCTCAGAAGTACTAGAACTGAAAGTGCCAATAATAAATGTCATGCTTTCAACAGTATTAAAGCAAAAACACAAGAGGGGAAATGATGATAGATATAATGGTTTTATACCTAGGGAAGATTTAATAGCTAGAAGTTCTCATAAATTACTCCACTACACTAAAAAAGAAAATAGGAATGTGAATCTCCTTTGCAATTTGCAAAAGAGGTGAGATATAGTCAAACAATCATTAAGATGAGCTTTTTAGGCTTAAAACATATTAATACCAAATCAGAGACAAACCGACGGATATAGATTATACCCATTTATACAATACAGATCAATGGACTATATCTAAGAGCAATGTATTATGTTAGAAGTCTTGAGAAAATCAATGTTTTTCCAGCATGGATCCTAATTTTAGGATATGTGTAGTATACCTGGGCATAACTAAAATACAAGTCAGAAAGTAATAAGTGTTAATATGAAAATCAGTTATTTTTATAGAGGTAAGGCTCCATGACAGAGGATCATCTTGACATTCAGAGTTTATAGAATCCATGTTCTAAGTGCAGGAAATAATAACAATAGTAATGGTAATAATAGATAACATTAATCGTTTCTAACACAAGCATCTTTGAGTTATACAATTTTAATTCTCCAAAAGTCTCATAAAAGCAATTTTTATTAATTACATTTTACATGTGTGGAAACTGAAGCACAGAAAAGTTGCAAGGTCATGTATCTATGAGTGGAGTGGATTGATTAGAATTATATCTGTCCAGTTGCTGAGCCTTGGTTCCTATACTGACTCTCCACAAACACAGCAAGAGCAGAAGTGGGTGGTAGAGTTTGGGTGGAGTGTGGTTTGTGAGGAAAAGAAGTGGTGGGCTCAGTGCCTGTAGCTCAGTGGCTAGGGCACAAGCCACGTATACTGGAGCTGGCAGGACTGAACCCAGCCCGGGGCCTACCAAACAACAATGACAACTACAACTAAAAAATAGCAGGGCATTGTGGCAGGCGCCTGTAATCCCAGCTACTTGGGAGGCTGAGGGAAGAGAATAGCTTAAGCCCAAGAGTTTGAGGTTGCTGTGAGCTGTGACACCACAGCACTCTACTGAGGGCGACAAAGTGAGACTCTGTCTCAAAAAAAAAAAAAAAAAGAAAGGTATGATGGTTAGGCTAGAAGTATAGTTTGGGGCCTCCTAGCTATGTTTAGGGAGATAAATTTGAGGCACTTTCATCCAAGGCTTGCTCATCTCTAGAAGGTTTACTACAATTTTTCATTAATAATATAAACACCAAGAGAATAAAGAGCTGTCATCACAGAATTCCACGAATATAATAATCATCAATAAAAATGATACTTGGAAGCTCTTAAACTCTGCTGATAAAATTATCTTTTGACTAGCATAGACATGATAGAAAAATAAATATTTTAAAGTTTCAACTACATCTTACTTATTTTTTTATTATCACTCAATGTACAGCCCAAGTTTTTTAATAGTATAATTTTATTGAACTGAAGAATGGATTTGTCATTAGATACATGACTCCTATTTTCTCTTTTGACTTTATTTCTTAAACACATAACATTTAACCATAAGATAGACCCAATTAGCATCATTATATTGTAAAACAGGATAAAACTAGACATAATGAAATAAACAACCCAAAGTGGTCCAAAATCTTTCTCTTTAACAATAACAGTGTGATTTGCCACCCTTCATATATGAGAAAAAACCCTTCATATATGAGAAAATACATCACTAGGATATTAGCTTTGGAAGAGTTTTCCAAGGAAAGGACATGTAGCATTAGTCCAGCCCTGGTATTTCAGCTGGCACCCTTATTAGCAATGACAGACATTTATAGGAAGTGTGGCCACAGTCAGTAGATACAGAACAGAGGAAAGCTACATGGCCCGCTAGGGTTCTGAATCTGGCATCATGCTCCTATTCCCCACTCAGTAACTAACGGGACAATTTTATTTATTTACTTATTTTTTTTCAAGACAGAGTGTCACTATGTTGCCCTCAGTAGAGTGCTACGGCATCACAGCTCACAGCAACCTCAAACTCTTGGGCTCAAGCAATTCTATTGCCTCAGCTTCCTAAGTAGCTGGGACTACAGGGGCCCACCACAACTCCTGGCTATTTTTAGAGATGGGGGTCTCACTCTTGCACAGGCTGGTCTTGAACTCCGGAGCTCAAGCAATCCACTTGCCTCAGCCTCCCAGAGTGTTAGGATTACAGGTGTGAGCCACTGCGTCTGGCTAACACCTGGGCAATTTTAAGAACTACAAATGTTCTCTCTGTTAAGCCTCTCCCTCCACTGCAAAATATCTCTTGGAGCTTGGAAAAATAATTTACTTTTCTTTGTACTTTTGAACTTGGTATCCAGTTGTGGAATGGAAGCTCTTCTCATGATTTACTAGCCTATCAGGCCTATAGTGGCAATTTGCTAAAATGATCATTTGAAAATGCTTAGTCAACTTTATTTTATTTTTTTTTTGAGCATTTTTTTTTATTAAATCATAGCTGTGTACATTAATATGATCGTGGGGTACCATACACTTGGTTCATACTTTAATGTGCAATGCAGATATAAAGGATTAATAAGAACTACTGAAATATTTTATACATCCTTGGGTCCTAATACAATCTGGATTAAACTAGCAATCTAGGGCGGCACCTGTGGCTCAAAGGAGTAGGGCGCTGGCCCCATATGCCGGAGGTGTTCAAGGCCAGCCCTGGCCAAAAACTGCAAAAACAAAACAAAACAAAAACTAGCAATCTACATAGCAACAAATACAACACATTCTCCCCAGGAAGGAAACAAAGCAGGGTGGGCTCAAGGTTCTTCAAGGACAAGTCATGAAATTAAATTTCCAGATTTTTAAAAACTCAATTTAGGTGTTTCTTGGCACTGGATGATATAATGTTCTTACATCATTTTTAAAGTGGCATGTATCTTTAACCTTTAATGTAAAGCATGTGAACATACAAAAGTATTCAAATTATGATCTGATTCATTCGATGCTTTAATTGTGAATGTTAATCTTGTACTCTCTTATGACCCCCAAATACCCACACATTCTCCTTTTACTATATAACTCAGCACCAGTAGGTAATATCATAAAGGGTTACAGAGAAGCAAAGTTTGCTGCACTGTGCTTCTAGCAAGGAACAGAGTTGCACAGTATTTAAAGAGTTGTTCATTATGTAATGGGGACTTTGTACTTAGAACAGCTCCACAGGGAGCAGCAGTATAGCTAGATGTAAAAATGTTCTCCATTTCACAAAGCAGAAGGTTAATTTTTGCAGTGTAATTTTCCTTATAAGATCATATTTTTTACACATTGGGTAAGGGTGCTCATGAACTCTAGATTGTGCAACTTGGTCCCCTGTCATTTGTATTTTGAACTGCTCCCTTCTCATAGTTGGAATGAAATAGAGGAAGTTACAGACAGTATGGCCTTGTTCTTATTTTGACCCACATTAGATTTTGAGATTTTAGAGTAATAGGGACCATATAACAATATTATTCAACCACTAATTTAACTTTTTCTTTGTAAGGGCATAGGTACTTTAAATACAAAATGAGAAATACAGCATTACCAGAGCAGAAAAAATGCTCTCTTAACTTACGTGAATTCATCATTCCTTATTTACAGTGTTTGTTCACCTTCTTATAGTACAGAACCTTCTCTACTTCGAACCTCTCATAGGTAGCAATAAAGCTCCCAGAGACAGCAGAAGCATGGCAATGAAGAACGCCACCAACAGAAGACATTAATTAGTCCTTATTTTAGTCTAGGCCATCATTAGATTCTCTCAGTGTGTGGTGTGTTCATGTGCATATTTTTATAATTTTTTATAAATGTCATTAATATTGTGTTCAAAAGTATGAAACAGTGAAAGTACTGCTTGAAGAAAAGACGTGTTATTACTATGGTAATAAAAGAGAACTTATTGTAAAAAGCTGTACATTTTATACATAGGTTGATCAATTTGGATTTGGAAATGAACTTCACTAAGGAAATAAACTTCCAAACAGCCCTCGAGGACTAATTCTCTTCATAGATAAAGGAGGTTCAGTATGTCTATAACCGTTAGGCTCATGCAAACTCTTAAGAGTTGATAGGATCTTAAACTACACCATGTTAAAATTCCCAGGTAAAAGAGTAATTTTCTCTAAAACATCCTTGTGGCAAAGATTATTGACTGCCCCATATTTTTCTCCCCTTCTTCCACAGCAATAGAACCTATGATTTTTAGCTGGGTACATGGATGCCTAAAGTAAAGAATATATTTCTTTGTCTCATGGTAGGTATGATCACGTGACAAAGTTCTAGTGAAGGAGTTATCAGTGGATACATTTTATGATAGTTGCTGGGAGTTTAAAAAAACAAACAAACCACTGATGGACATGCCCTTGTGCCTTCTCCCTTCCTCCGTCTTGCTGGGGGCTGAAACTAAGATATGTTGGCTGGAGCAGGGGCAGACACAATGGACAGTTGACACCATCAATTCTCAACAAGATAAAGGCGAACTTCAGGCTTAATGAAGTAGAACAGGCAAAGGAGCCCCCCATCTACATAGCTCTGGACTTTACACACTACAGAAATACATTTTTATAGTGTTTAAATTACCGTTCCAGTTTGTCTCTGTCAGTCGTAACTGAGCAATGTACAATTCCTAGTAGCTGATTGGTCAGACCCCAAAATGATAGAAATTTGTAAAGCAGCCTGTGCCACTTAATGACAACTGTAATGTTTGTTTTCCTTATTCAAAGGACTGTGACACTCACTTGTGGTTCTCTTCCACAATCACATTTTAGTGTGCTGTCTCCTTTATCCACCCTCCTCAAGTGCATAAAGAGGCTGTACTATATTTTCAAGTTGTCTTCTTACTGAACATTCTATATTCCCTCAGATATTCTCCTTATAACCTCCTATACTCCCTTTGCAATCTTGGTTGCTCTGGTATGAATATATTCTGATTTTTCAGTGTTCCTATTATATGCGGTGCCTAAAAGTTAATATGACCACAGACATGGTTTCACTAGTAAGGGACAAATGGAACTATAGCAAGCCATACCAGATCATACTGGAGATTAATACCAAACTTGTGGTTATTTAAAATCTCAATTTGTTTTTCACATTTAGTGCCATGAAATCGGATGTTCCTTAGCCTATATTTATACCAAGGATTAAAAAAATCGTAAAAGGCAGGACATCTTGCTTGCCCTTGTTAAATTTTATTTTAGTTTTTTGATTTGGGTCCAGCATCCCAATCTGTTATAATCTTATTTTAAATCTGGATTTTGATCTTTCAGTGTGTTAACTACATTTTGTGTTATCTGAAAAATTAATAAATGCACAATCTATGTCCTTATCTAGAACACTGACCAAAATCTGAGTTGAAGTATAAGTAGGGAGGCTGCACATGGTTGTGTGGGCTGTGCACTGCACAAATTATAGGGGGAGCATCACTTATGTAGATGTGATGGGGAGTTATGCAGTGCAGCAAAATTAAATCAGGTCTGTGATTAATACCATAAAAATCCTCTCAGACTGACAGTTTAATCTAACATCCCTCTGAGGGCATGGTTATTGAAACATTTCCAAATCTACCTAAGTGTACTTCTCTTAGTGTGTAATTCTTCATGCAATTTAAGAAGATATTGTGAACATCCATATCAAAGGTATTGCTGAAATTCAGATACACTGCTACAGTATAATATCACCTTAAAAAAGGAAGTTAAGGGTGGTGCCTGTGGCTCAGTGGGTAGGGCGCCAGCTCCATATACTGAGGGTGGCGGGTTTGAACCTGGCCCAGGACAAACTGCAACGACAACAAAAAAAAAATAGCCGGGTGTTCTGGCAGGTGCTTGTGGTCCCAGCTACTCCGGAGGCTGAGGCAAGAGAATCGCCTAAGCCCAGAAGTTGGAGGTTGCTGCGAGTGTGATACCACAGTACTCTACTGTGGGCAATAAAGTGAGATTCTGTCTCTAAAAAAAAAAGAGGAAAGTTGGCAAAGGAAAGAAAAAGTTCATCATATTAATGTGAAAACTTTACAACATTAGTCTAAAATACAGGAAAAGAAATATTGGCTCCATGTTTAAAAATATGGCTTCTCCCAGATTTATAGTTCTTTAAATAATGGTGACAAGCCAAATTAATGTTTAAAAAAACTTGAAACATATTGGGGAAACTTTTAAACAAAGTGCCAAGTGGTGGACATCTATGCTAAATAATAAAAAAGTGGTTACACTGATGTTTTGTTATTTAAAATCGTTTTCCCTTAAAGAGTAAGAGTGATAAATTGTAAGGACTACTCCAATACATTTTCAATTAAATGACTAAATTAATGTAGAGATATTTAATTAAAGTTCCACTAGTTTTTCCAAATGCTGTTAATTATGCCGCTATCTAAAATTAAATCTCTCCCCAAACCCTTTTACATTTCTTCTGCTCATCTGATATAGATATAATTAAAATGCTGCAAGTTCACCTAAATGCATCCAAATATTATAAAAGAAAATATAAAAAACTAGAGTTTCAGTAACTACTTAAGAGCTGGTATTTTAATGGGATTTCTACAATCCTTAGGGGAAACCAATAGATTTGTAAGTATGTGCACACAATCTGTCTCAAAATTCCTCTGAAAATAAATTTTTCTCTTTTTATCTAAGATTCTACAGTGAATACCACAGACAAATACCGTTTCAAAGGTTTTCTAACAGCAAAAGATAAGAATTTTTAAAGACTCTAGGTAATTAATTTCAAGAACAAGGTGTACTCTAGTTATAACAGTTCTGTGTTACCATTTTCTAAACAATAAAAATTCCCTAATAGCAGCTCAGAAAAGCACTCTTTCGGAGAAACAATTCAACCTTCTGGCTTCCCGGTATTGAGGCCAAACTTCCAGGTTGAAAAAAGCCGACCCAGACGATCCTCTCTTGCTTCTACATGGGAGTTATTCTCCAGCAACTAAACAAAGGTCAATCTGACCTCCCAAACGTATATTATTAAGCACATGAGAAATGAAAACACATTACACATTGTATCAAACAATGTCTACAACATCAGATTTCTCTTATTTCCTTTCCAAATCTTACTTGATTCTGAAAGTTGTCATTTTAATTGCTCTGAATAGGACAGTATTCAGTCATCTCTAATCAACATGTTATCTATTTACCTCTAATCTGTCCTCCAGAACCCAATAGGTTTTGTACAAATGCTTCTTTAACAAATAAGGAGAGGGTGGCGCCTGTGGATCAGTGGGTAGGGTGCCGGCCCCATATACCAAGGGTGGTGGGTTCAAGCCTGGCCCTGGCCAAACTGCAACAAAAAAATAGCCAGTGTTGTGGTGGGCGCCTGTAGTCCCAGCTACTCAGGAGTCGGAGGCAAGAGAATCACTTAAGCCCAAGAGTTTGAGGTCGTTGTGAGCTGTGTGATGCCACAGCACTCTACCAAGGGCAATTAAGTGAGACTCTGTCTCTAAAAATATAAATAAATAAACTGTACAGTGTCTTAAAAAAAAAAAAAAACCAAATAAGGAGATACTCCAGGAACGATAAGCACCTGCCATATCTATGGAGTCCAGAGACAGAGTCAGATACAGGCTGGGGTCTTTTTAAAGTAACTGATACTTTGATAAAATTTATTTTATTTTAGTCAAGAGACTGAAAAATTAGGAGGATATTTTTTCTAACTCATCTTCATAATCAAAATAATGGGAGAGAAGTCTGGGTCTTAGTAGAATTGTGATTCACAAAAAGTTCCTTCTAGATACATTTTGTCTACCAATGTCCTCCCTCGTTCCTGGTTTTGCATCCTTCCTCCCAATCCTTTATCAGGGGGGGGGTTCTCAAACTTAATTGCATCTTGTAAATCCTGGGAAGCTTTAACAAACACTGATGCTGGCTTGGCACCTGTAGCTCAAGCAGCTAAGGCGCCAGCCACATACACCAGAGCTGGCAGGTTCAAATCCAGTCTGGGCCTGCCAAACAATGACAACTACAACCAAAAAAAAAAAAAAAAAAAAAAAAAAGGCCCGGTGTTGGGGTGGGCGCCGGTAGTCCCAGCTACTTAGGTGGCTGAGGCAAGAGAATTGCTTAAGCCGCGGCGCTAGAGGTTGCTATGAGCG
>CAUYPK010143858.1:0-16966 GCA_963574355.1 Loris lydekkerianus
ACAGCTCAGTGGACACAAGTGGACATGCAAACTAACAGTAATTTCCAGAACTACATGTGTATGCTATGAGGAATTAAAAATACATATCTGCAGGTGTGAATGCACTGGCTGGATTTATTTATTTATTTATTTATTTTCCTGAGACAAGAGTCTCACTTCGTTGCCCCTGGTAGAGTGCGGTGGCATCACAGCTCACAGCAAGCTCAAACTCTTGGGCTCAAGTGATTCTCTTGCCTCAGCCTCCCAAGTAGCTGGGAATACAGGCACCCGCCACAACAACCCGACTATTTTAAAGTGAAACTCCAATAAGGAAGCAGCCCCTTGCCAATCAGGGGACAGAGTCACATTCTAAACAAAACAAAAAGCACTCACAGGAAAGAACCTAAGGCCTGGGATGGCCACAGTGCAGCGTAAGGCTAAGAAACCAAAGTGCAAAACTCCAGTTAGAGGTGTACAAATGTCTTCTTTACTGATCTAAGCTCACGTGCTTAAAAATGAATGCGAAAAAAATCACAGAATCCAAATCATGCATAAAACAGCCACATAATATGCAGAGTTCTTTGCATATTAAGGAAATAAGCCTTTTGTCTATCTATGGATTGCAAATGTTTATCATTCGTCTTCACTTTAAACAACTTTTTCAGAATAGAAATGTTACATCTGTACACATATGTAGTCAGATTTATTAATCTTATCTTTTTACAAGGTCTGAATATACATAAGGGCTTCCTCAATCCAGGGCAGTAGCAAAGCTCTACTCACGGTTTCTTCTGGCACCATATTTCATTTACATCTTTGATCCACCTGAATTTAGTCTGGTGCAAAGAAGGAATTCTCCTTTATTATTTTTTTCTAAAATTCCTTGCCACTTGTCCAAATTCCATTTAGTGAATAACCCATCATTCTCCAGGATGTGAAATGCTCCAGCCTTGACTCACTGGTATGTCCGCTCCCAGACCAGTGAAAGGAACACCGGCCTCTACAGTCTGCTGCTCTCAGACCATCCTACCCTTATCCCTGTAATTCCTTACAAAGGGGCTCGGCGCCCGTAGCTCAGTGTCTAGGGCCAAGAGAATCTCTTAAGCCCAAGAGCTTGAGGTTGCTGTGAGCTGTAAGCTGTGATACCATAGCACTCTACTGAGGGTGACATAATGAGACTCTGTCTCCAAAAAAAAAAATATTCCTTACCAAGGGAGCATTCCTCTTCTTACAGCATGCCCACAGCTGCCCTCAGGCATAAAGCCAAATGCCTCTCTCTTCTTGGATTCTTTTCTTGATAAATACCACTTACTGTCCAAAATCCTTGCCAGAAATTCCCTGAATATTGTCATCCAACCTAAAGTCTGGTGACTGTTCAGTGTTTCCTATCATAGTAAGTTCTGTAAGGTTGTTCCAGGCTCAGTTTATATGAGCCAGCACTTCTTACGGTACCACCTCCCGTGTGTTCACTGCTAGTTGTCCAGAGTTACATTTTTGTTATTAATTTATACTAATACTCTGGCTAACAAAAGATGCACAATTTTAAAACAGGAAGAATAGTTTTAAACCTATTCGCATCATATAAATGAGTTTTAATATGTGAGCAACTGATAAAAGTAATTTATAATAAATATAATCTGATAATAAATTCACCAAATGTGAATCATTAAGTATCAACTACTTATATAATAGTTTTTAAATTAAAATCTTTTCTGATTAATGAAAGTAAAACACTCGGCAGGGCACGCTGGCTCACGCCTATAATTCTAGCACTCTGGGAGGCCGACATGGGTGGATTGTTTGAGCTCACGAGTTTGAGACCAGTCTGAGCAAAAGTGAGACCACCTCCACAATCCCTACTAAAAAATAGAAAAACTGAGGCAAGAGCATCGTTTGAGCCTGAGTTAGAGGTTGCTGTGAGCTATGATGCCACTGAACTCTACCCAGAGTGACAGCTTGAGACTCTGTCTCAAAAAAAAGAGATAGACAATAAAACACTCATTATAAAAGTTCAGAAACTTCCGTGCTATTGAGAACAGAAACTAAACTCCTCAGTAACTTCATTCTCTACTTAATGCCTTCCAGGATATTTTTTGTGAGTGTATGTTTGTTTCTCTCTTTTTTCTTTTTTTTTTGAGACAGGAGTCTCACTTTGTCACCCTCGTAGAGTGCCGTGGCATCTTTGTTCACAGCAACCTCAAACTCTTGGGTTCAAGCGATTCTCTTGTGTCAGGCTCCCAGGTAGCTGGGACTACCAGTGCCTGCCACAGCACCCGGCTATTTTTAGAGACAGGGTCTTGATTTTGCTTAGGTTGGTCTCGAGCTCATAAACTCAGGCAATCCACCTGCCTCAGCCTCCAAAGTGCTGGGATTATAGGCGTGAGCCACTGTGCCCAGCGTTTTTTTTTTTTTTTAACAGAAAGGAGATCATATTCCATGTTCAGTAATATTTTCCCCCACTTTCTAATCTATTGTGGCTATCTCTTCCTGTAATAGAGAAAGGTCTATGTCTTAATTTGTGACAGTTTTATAGAATGTCATTAGGCAACGGAATAGCATTACATGACAAGTGTAAAGACTCCACCTTCGTTATTTTCTGGAGTGGCTTCCACGGCCCTTGGTGTTAAAGAAGATAGTTCTGATGGTGCTGAGGCCCAGGCTGTACCACTCACCTAAAGTGAGATGAGAAAAGTCATTAGCAGACAAAGCAAGAAACCAGTTGTAAAAACCAAATCAAAGCAGGAGGAAAACCAAACCAAATAAGCCACCTTCTAAGTCCCTGCTTAGTGGCTTAGCAGAAAAGGATAAAATTAAAACAAGTATATTCTTAAATCTGTTTCAATGATCAAATTTCTTATTTTCCCTTCTTTCTAAAATCAAATTTTATGTACCATATATACTCGAGTATATTCTGAGTATGTATATTTTGAGACAGAATCTCACTTTGCTGCTCTGGGTAGAGTGCCGTGGCCTCACAGCTCACAGAAACCCCAAACTCTTGGGCTCAAGTGATTCTCTTGCCTCAGCCTCCCAAGTAGCTGAGATTATAGGCGTCCACCACAACACCTGGCTAGTTTTAGAGACGGGGTCTCACTCTTGCTCAGATTGGTCTTGAACTCATGAGCTGAGGCAATCCACCTGCCTCAGCCTCTCAGAGTGCTAGGATTACAGGCGTGAGCCACCATACCAGCCTAAAATCAAATTTTTATTTTGGAATAATTTCAGATTTGCACAAAAGTTTCAAAGCTAGTAGTTTTTATATACGCTTCACCCAGCTTCCTTTAACATTAATACCCACAGTATAGCTGTCAAAACTAAGAAGTTGTCATTGGTTCAGCACTGTCAGCTAAATTCTAGACTTTATTTGGATTTCACCAGCTTTTCTGCCAAGGTGTTTCTCCAGGACCCAGTTCAGGGCCCCCTACTGCTCTATGTCATGCTTTCTTGGTCTCTTCTGGCTTATAACAGTTTCTCAGTCTTTCCTTGTTTTTCATGACCTTGCAACTCTTGAAGGATACTGGTCGGGTATTTTATAAGACGCCTTTAATCTGGGCTTGTCTGTTTTCTCATCATTAGACTCAGGTTTGCAGAAGAATACCACGGAGGTGAAGCGCATTCTCATTCATCACGTCAGCGTCACTTAACACTTGATGTTGACCTTTGATCACTTGGTTAAGGTGGCATCTGCCAGTTTTTCCTGCTGTGAAGTCATTGTTTTTCCCTTTCCATACTCCAGTCTTGTGTAGTGAGTCACTAAGTCAGGCTCACACTCACAGGGAGGGAAGTCAGGCTCCACCTCCTGAAGGGGAGTACAGCGTACACAGTATATGCAGCCACGCCCCACATATGACATTTCAGTCAACAACAGGTGCTGTGAGATTATACGAAGCCGAAAACCTCCCATCGCCTAGTGACCTCCTAGTACAATGCGTTATTCACATGTTGTGGTGATACTGAGGTAAACAAAGCTACTGTGCTGCCAATGGGACACAGTCTGTACACACCTGGAATTTCAGCACTCTGGGAAGCCAGGACTGCAGAATCGCCTGAGCTCAGGAGTTGGAGACCAGCCTAAGCAAAGTGAGACCCCTAAGCAAAGTGAGTCTCTCGTAAAAATAGAAAAACTTACCAGGCATCATGGTAGGTGCCTGTAGTTCCAGCTACTTAGGAGGCTGAGGCAGAAGGATTTCGGTTGAGCCCAGGAGTTTGAGGTTGCTGTGGTAGTAGGGTGTCACTGTCCCTGGGTCCTCTCAGTGGGCAATGCTAGGTAATCTAAATATGTGTGTGCTAATCTATGAATACGTGTGCAGTTTTAATTAGCTATCTCTGCATATGTGCTCATCCATACACAGAGAGAGTGAGATTAAACATTAATTTGTAATACCTACAACTATAACCCCACCACACTGTTCATATTTCTCCTTTTTTGAGCCTATCGTTCCTATTCCTAACACTTCTCAGCTACCTAATCATGGCTATTCTATGTCTAATTCTATGTATAACAATAGGAATACATCATAAGAGAACATCTTATCTTTTGTGTTCTGCTCCCTGCTTTTTTGATAACTATTTCTGGTAACCACTCAGTCATTCAATCATTTAGTAGATTTGGAGTCTTTCTATGTTGCCCAGGCTGGCCTTGAACTCCTGTGCTCAAGTGATCTTCCTGCCTCAGCCACCTTAGCAGCTGGGACTACAGGCATATACTACCAACCAGCTTTCTAGTAACTATTGACTGTAGTAATGATAATATGTGCAAATTATAACATTAAAAAAATCAAGGTTTAGTAATTAATGCAACTTCACACAATTTTAACTTTTTTTGTTTGTTTGTTTTTGAGACAGAGTCTCACTTTGTTACCGTCTGTACAGTGATGTGGTGTCATAGCTCACAGCACCCTCAAACTCTTGGGCTGAAGCAATCTCTTGCCTCAGCCTCCCAAGTAGCTGGGACTAAGGCGCCCACTACAACATCCACTATTTTTAGAGACAGGGTCTTGCTCTGGCTCAGGCTGGTCTGGAACTCCTGAGCTCAGGCGACCCACCCGCCTCGGCCTCCCAGAGTGCTGGGATCACAGGTGTGAGCCGCCGTGCCCGGCTCCAGAGCTGCTTGTTGTACCAGTTCAGCTTGTACCCTAATTGAAACATTTTAAATACATACTTTTTATATCTATCCAAATAAGTAGACTTTAAAATTATGTGAAACATGATACCTCTGGAGAAACATGAGAGGTAAAAAAATCTTCTTCCTTCGGTGGAAGGGATGAAGGCGGAACCACACAACTATCAAGCCACAGCTAGAACAAAAACACAAAACAAGGCTTAGCACTGCATCTGGCCTGTAAAAAGTTTTATTTCATACTCTTCACTCTTCTTCTAGAGATCTGTTTTGTAAGGATTGGTACTTTCCATTATTATAAAATCATCAGTAACATGCCTACAGAGGGCCTCTGAGTATATTTTAGTAATATGTCAATTCAGTAAATTTTCCTTCCAGACCTTAAGGAAGTCAATTACCCTAACTCCACAAACCATTTCTGAAAAGAAGAGGATGAAGGATTTCATATCTTTTTTTCTTTTTTCTTTTAGAGACAGGATCTCACTCTGTTGCCCAAGACAGTAAGCAGTGGCATGATCATAGCTCACCGCAGCCCTGAACGTCTGGACTTAAGCAATCTTCCAATCTCAGTCTCCCAAGTAGCTAAAACTACAGGTAGGCACCATAATGTGCAGTGAATTTTTAAAATCTGTTGTACAGATGGGGACTTGCTATGCTGCCCAGGCTCACGTGATCTTCCTGCTGTGGCCTCCCAGAGTGCTGGGATTACAGGTGAGCCACCACACCCAGATGGATTCCACATCCAAATGCAGGTTCCAAAGTACCGTCAATCCTCATTGTTCATGGAGTCCAC
Source organism: Loris lydekkerianus (assembly GCA_963574355.1). Lineage (NCBI taxonomy): Eukaryota > Metazoa > Chordata > Mammalia > Primates > Lorisidae > Loris > Loris lydekkerianus. The sequence continues at coordinate 5,892 of CAUYPK010143858.1, forward strand.
ATTTACAAATTCACCTACTTGCTAAAATATACTTGCAACCCCCAAATAAGTACTCATGGGGTTTTCACAGGCCTTAGGAGACATGTATCAAACAGCACAAAGTGAGTTGCCTGGCCAGCACAGCCCCAGCTGAGGTAGAACAAGGCCCACTCTGCCTTCTTGTCTCAGTTCTCACACTTGTAAACAAGTGTCCTCTATGTGCTCTATTTATTGACATGTTTTCACATTTTTGTGCTTTTTATTGATGACTTCTTGTTTAAAATGGCCCTCAAATGCAGTGTGAAGGGCTGCCTGATGTTCCTCAGTGCAGGAAGGCTGCATGCGCCTTATGGAAATAATACAAGTGATAGATAAGTTTCATTCTGAGTTATAGTCCCTTGGCCGTGAATTCAATGTTCGTGAACCAACAATATATATTAAATAGTGTCTTTAAACAGAAACACATGTTAAGTAAGGTTGTGTATTGATCAGTTGATGAAAATGAGACCAGAGGCTCCCAGGAACCTAACCCTGTACCTCCCACAGGAGTGATATTTCAGCTTTCATCATTCAGTGCCCACAGCAAATTTATGGAGAATAATTATCCCAAATAATGAGAATGAACTGTACATCATTTCCTTGTAAGAGAATTTGGGTAGAAAAGTTTTACTGCTCAGGACAGAACCCACTTTTCTACTGATGTGAGCACACGTCTAAGAGACCTTCCATCTCCCCGTGACTTACGTCAGTGCCGCGCTCCCGTGTTGCCTGGGAGGCGAGGGACTTGATTTTCTCCCTGTAGAGCTGAGCAGCGCGACTGTTGTATTTGGCGTTGGTGTCGTTGGTGGCACACCCATGTTGATGGAAAAAGGAAGACTACCAAGGAGAGCGTGTAGATTAGTAGAGACAATGCGCTACGTCTAATGCAGTGACCAAAAATGCTACGTAATGTAATGGGGAATTTTAAAAAATTAGTAGTAAAAACCAAAATACTTTAAACATTATAAAAAGTTCTAAAATAAAAAGTTCCCTTGTAAAAAGGGAATTCCATTAAATGTAATATTAATATTTTGGTAAAACAAGAGGAACTGTCCCACATAACATCGGGGTTTTGTCACCTAGTCAAATGCTCCAGGGTGGGCAGAGAGGAAGAAGCGTTTGCCAGTCCAAGTCCTGTTTGCTGCAGCCCGTGTTTTCAGCAGTCTATGAATAAAGTCACCCTCATCCTTGGCTAAGCACATGTGGGTATGTAACTCAGTAATAAAAATGAACTTCCGAGTGGGAAATCACTTGAGAAATTCACTGGAAAAAAATATTTTGGCAAAACTAGATACCAGACTTGCTTTACAAAGTGAAATAACTGGTCCTCATTTCTCCACTAAATCACCTGTCATTCTGAACTTTATTTTGGAGAGCTTTCTACTCAGGACTACTTTTACTTCATGAATAACTAATTTCGATTTGGATGCCACTAGATCAGAATTTTTGACAAACTAGTTAGGAGCTACCTTAACATTTACCTTACTATTTCTCCATTAACAGAGAATATAACATCAGTAAAATGATACGGCAAGAGTTTAAACAATTGGAAGAAACTGATTTCTACCAACACCTGACAGTCTATGCACAGACATGAGTTATGGGAATTATATCTTAATTAAAAACCTGTACAAATGATCCTTTTATGAGCTAATCTGATTAACAGTGGTACTGATCACCCATATGCACCAGGTCCTGTCCTAAACTCTCTATAGATATCATCTCATGAAATCCTCACAGCTACACCCTCAGATGGTCACTTTTACTACCTACATTTTACAAATGGACACAGAGAGGTTCGACAATTTCCCCAACATCACACAAAGAGGGAGGGGCAGAGCTGGGATTCAAATCCTAACAGGATAGTTCCGAGCTCCGTGGCTTAAGCTGAGGGAGCACTGGCTTGACCCTTCCTTCCCACTCCCCGACCCCTGGCCAGATGAGATGAGAAAGTTGCTCTCAGGAGTTGGAGGGGGACTTGACAACCTTGAGAAGACTCAGGAATCAGGACAGATAAATCAAACCCACAGCATTAAGTTTAGAAACAAGTTTTTGAATGTTATGATAATGGACAATGGTCGCTCATAAGATGCTTGAAACATCTAAGGCATACACTCTATTTTCTTTCTTTTTTTTTGACAGGGTCTCACTATGTCACCCTAGGTAGAGCAACCTCACAGCTCACAGCAACCTCAAACTCTTGGGCTTAAGCAATTCTCTTCTTTCAGCCTCCCAAGTAGCTGGGACTGCATGTGCCTGCTACAATGCCTGGCTATATTTTTGTTGTAGTTGTAGCTGACCCAGGCCGGTTAGAACCCACCAGCCTGGGTGGATGTGTCTGGCTCTGTAACCACTGTGCTATGGGTGCCGAAGCTAAGGCATACACTCTTAAGATGGGCAAAATTTATTTCTTGGAAAGTGCAAAAAAGTCTTAGTTATTACAACTGGTTTGTGGTTCTCTAAATCTCTTCTCTACTTAACAAAATTGTATTCCTTAATATTTAATTTCTCTCAAGGAATTATGGAAACATCAAATCCAATTTATATTTATTTATTTTTATTTATTTATTTATTTTCTGAGACAGAGTCTCACTATGTCACCCTAGGTAGAGTGCCATGGCATCACAGCTCACATCAAACTCAAACTCGTGGGCTTAAGCAATTCTCTTGCCTCAGCCTCCCAAGTAGCTAGGACTACAGGTGCCCACCACAATGCCAGGCTATTTTTTGGTTGTAGTTGTCATTGTTGTTTGGCAGGCTCAGGCTGGGTTCAAACTCACCAGCTCTGGTGTATGTGGCTGGTGTCCTAGCTGCTGAGCTACAGGTGTCAAGCCCAAATTTGATTTCTTATACATTAACTCATAAGAGATGTCTCAGGGAATTTCATTTACTCAATCTACGCATACATTCTGGCATGATAAACAGACTGTCAGCACCGTGGGAGACTTTGCTGGCTAGATTTGTAAAGCTGTTAGTCTAATGTTTAAGAGAATCAGATGTGTTGAATTTGTAAATAAAATAAAAAATGTTTAAGGATCCTTAATTAGGTTTATAAATGGGGTTAAGAAAATTTACTCTTTTAAAATTATACATTAATTGAACATTTTAAAAAGTTATTCTTTCTAAAACAGTACTGAGTATATATTAATATATATTTACTGTTATTTGATGATTTGAAGAATAAATTTTTTAGTTTATAGATATAAGAAATTAAATATTAATTCAAATACAAGCACAAAAGTCACCCTCAGATATGAAAAAACTACTATTGGGCTCGGCGCTTATAGCTCAGTGGCTAGGGCACCAGCCACATACACCTGAGCTGGTGGGTTTGAATCCAGCCCGGGCCCACCAAACAACAATGATGGCTGCAGCCAAAAAATAGCCAGGTGTTGTGGTGGGCGCCTGTAGTCCCAGCTACTTGGGAGGCTGAAATAAGAGAATTGCTTAAGCCCAGGAGTTGGAATTTGCTGGGAGCTGCGATGCCATGGCACTCTACCCAGAGCAATAGCTTGAGACTCTGTCTCAAAAAAAAAAAAAAAAAAAAAAAGAAAGAAAGAAAGAAAAAACTATTATTGTAAAGAAGCTTCCAAGTTTTCTATATCCTCTTTCTTTCTTTCTTTCTTTTTTTTAGAGAGAGAGTCTTACTTTGTCACCCTCAGTAGAGTGCCCTGGCATCACAGCTCATAGCAACCTCAAACTCTTGGGCTCAAACAATTCTCTTGCCTCAGCCTCCCAAGTATCTGGGATGACAGATGGCCACCACAATCTCTCTATTTTTAGAGACAAGGTCTTGCTCTTGCTCAGGCTGGTCTCAAACCCATGAGCTTAGCAATCACCTGCTTTGGCTTCCCAGAGTGCTGGGATTACAGGAATGAGCCACCGTGCCCAGCCCACTCTCACTTTCTTAATTTTCTTCAAAGCACTTACTATGACCTGTTATTTCCTTGTTTATTCACGTCTTTGATCGCTCTCTATTTCTGACTCTACACGGGAGACTGGCTAGTTTTGTTTGTCACTGTGTCCCCAGCACCTCCTGGCCCAGCTTTCATGTCTATTAGGTGTGTAACACATTTTTTTTCCTTTTTTGGTAACAGACTTTTGAATTAATAAGTTAACTGGGTCTGTTTACTCAAAACCCATCAGGCCTCCCAAACATGCAAATATTGAACTTCTTTACCAGTGTATCAAATATTTAAACAAGAAGAAAACGGCACGTCTAAGAACTTACTGCATTAGTGTTTCCTCCAACTTGCATGCATCGCAACTGAAACCAAGACCAGTTGGAATCCAACTCTGTAGATCTAAACGGAAAGAACATTCCTAAATGTTAATACTTATCTTCCTTAGAACGCAACCACCAAGCTTTTGAGAACAAAGTTTCCCTGAGCTTTAGGATCCTAAAGAATTCTAACTTTGTGTTAACAGGAGACACACTTCAGGTCCCCAGAGTAGATGACAGCTTCTCTCATCCTTCCTGGAAGCCCACTTCTAGGCAAGCCCCTGAGCCCCTGAAAGCTTGCCGTCCTGTGCACCTTCCCACCAGCAGGTGGCGCCAGGCCAGCAGCACTTCCACCACACTGATTCAGCCTCCTCTACAGCAGACAGACGCCACTAGCTTCATGAGGCTACAGAATCCCAACTCTTTGCCTCTCATGTTTGGTGGGTTATGATCTAAAATTTGGTAACGTGGCTCTACTCAAAATAGAGGTTGAGGGAGCTGGTGAGTGGATGAAGAAGACGGGAAAAGGATTCTAGAGGAGGGACTTCCACTTTGGAATTGCTTGGATTTTTTCCCAGGAAGCAAGTATTTTCAGTTTTTTTAAATCAATAAAAATGTTTAAAGAGCACTCCCCTACCTTTAACAAACATCTTTGAGTACCTTCTCATCTTTGACTTTCTCTTACCCAAATTCTAGACTGCTGACCTCTGGTTATACAGTGAATTTCAAGTGTTGTTTTTGAATCATTTAGCATTGTGATTCATAGAGTTCTATTTACCTGAGTTTTAAAAGGCTAGTAATTGAACCTGCAAAGGCCCAAACAGATCCTGCTATCCGGCCTCAGGCTCTAGGTCCATTTCTCCCTCAACAAGGAACACATCAGAAAACCACCTGATTTCCCGGGATGGCTTAAAGTGGCAATATGCCTTAGTGGTGAGAAAGAGGGACACCCACATTGTAATGGGAGAGACTTGGCAGAGACTTGGCAGGGAAAGAACCCAGTAAAAAAAGAAAGGAAGAAAACCAAATATGTCTTGTCTTTGAATCTAGTCTTTACCTGCTCTGGGTAGTCACCATATGCTAACTGATAATGATCAATATGGGGGGGGGGAAGTCCATCAAAAATAAGCATGACTCAATGGGGAAAAGACAGTCTTTTCAACCAAGCATGCTGGAAAACTTCAAAAGAATGAAGCTGGACTCTTACCTAATATTATGAACAAAAATTCAGTCAAAATGTATCAAAGACTTGCATGTAAGACCTAAATCTACAAAATTATCAGAAGAAAACGTAAGGCAAAATTCATGACATTGGATTTGGCAATGATTTCTTGGATATGACACCCAAAGGCACAAGTATCAACAACAAAAAAGTCCAATAGAGAAACTGAACTTCACAAAAATTAGAAAATTTTGTGCATCATCAAAAGACAATACTGGCCAGGTCATGCCTCATGCCTATAATCCCAGCACTTTTGGAGGCCAAGGCAGTACGTTTGCTTGAGGCCAGGAGTTTCAGACCAGCCTAGCCAACATAGTGAGACCTCATCTCTACAAAATATTCAAAAACCTAGCCGGGCATGGTGATGCATGACTATAATACTGGTTACTTGGGAAGCTGATGCAGGAAGACTGCTTAAGCCCAGGAGTTCAAGGCTGCAGTGAGCTGTGATGGTTCCACTACACTCCAGCTTGGGCAACAGAGTGAGACCCTGTTTCTGGGGAAAAAAAAAAAAAAAGGAAAAGAATAAATTGAAAGAAGTAAATAAACTTGCTTGGCAACTAAATCCCTCAACATTTTAAAAAGAGATAAGACCAGAGAAGTGCATTTAAAATATTCTGAGACCAGAGTCTAAGAAAAAAGAAAAGAAACTGGTAGGCACTTCAAAACCAGTAAGAACACACAAAATAACTGCATTTTCTAAATAATTATCTATGAGTTACATGCGGTTGTTAGCTCATCATGCTTTTACAAACTGATTTTTTTTTCTTTTTTTTTTTTTTGAGGCAGAGTCTCAAGCTGTTGCCCAACCTCCAACTCAGGCTCAAGCGATCCTCTTGCCTCAGTTTTTCTATTTTTAATAGAGATCTCGCTTTTGCTCAAGCAATCCACCCACATTGGCTTCCGAGAGTGCTAGAATTACAGGCGTGAACCACAGTGCTCGGACTACAAACTTATTTTTGAAAAAATAATTCTATGTACCAGGAAAGTCATTTTAATTTATCAAAAAAGGAAACTATGTTGTAATTACCACTATACAGCTTTTATGCTATTGTGCAAAATATCTCATGAATTATAATAGATTTTATACTATAGAACAAATGCTCTTTTATAGTAATCAATCGTGTTAAATCAATATTCCTTAAGTCATCATATAAAATAAAATTGCTTGCCAGAGTTCCAAACAGCCAGCCTAGCTGGTTCTTTCCCTGAAAGGAGGAAAGGCAGGGAAATCAGTGGACTGGTTGAGGAAGCGTCAATGGCAGAGCTCTGAGCGGCAGCTGCTCAATGCTGCCCTGCAGAAGGTGCCCTGGGCAGGCCCTGACAGCTGACGCGCAGCTTGGGTTCCAGCTCTGAGCATGGCTGAGGAACCTTTTAGCATTTCTTCTGTTGTTTCAAATTTATTTTACTTTACACAAACACTTCCTGTTCCCCACTGGACTGTGGGGCTGCATCTGTCCTGAGGGGCACCTTCTTCTGATGCACACGAAGGCCCTGCATACACTCCCACTGCACAGTGTGACAAGCAGAAGACAGTTTACTCACCAGCAGGGCCAGTGAAGCCCAGGTCTTCAGATAGAGTGAGAAGAAAGATCTCATGTTACAAAAATTCAAAACTGTTACTAAAAATCATATAAAAATCATTCACTCAGGTCTTGTGTTATCAGTGTCCTTGGGAGCTAGAGCTGCAGGATTATGCTGGACATGAGACTGACACAAGGAGGGCCTCCCCCAGTGTACATGAACCCGCCAGGGTGCACCTGATTACCCTTCTCTCATGAATGTGTACTTGGTACTGGCAGATTATTAGAAGATAATTCTCTTTGTCTGTTTTCTGTGGCTTATAACAGAATACTTGAAACTGGGTGATTTATAAAGAAAAGGAATTTATTTCTTACAGTTATGGAGGCTGAGAAGTCCAAGGTTAAGGGGCTGTACGTAGAGAGGGCCATCTTGCTGGTGGGGACTCCCTGTAGAGTCCCAAGGCAGTGTCGGGCATCACACGGCCAGAGAGCTGTGTATGTGAGCTCAGGTCTCTCTTCCTCTTCTTACTAAGCCACCAGTCCCACCGCCACCATAACCCATGAATCTGTTAACCCATTAACCCACTCATAAGGTTGCAGGACCCTTGTGACTGAATCACCTTTTAAAAGCCCCACCTCTTGATAGTGCCATACTGAAGATCAAATTTCAATGCGAATTTTGGAGGGAAAAAAATTCAAACAATAACAACCATAAAGGTGAAGGAACTGTCGTCTCATATTCTGACTTTGTCTTTGACGTCTCTGCCTCTCATCTTTGACTATATAGAACAGTATAGGGCTATACAGAACAGTAACTGAAAAGAAAATAACGAATTTTCCCAGTTAACTTAATAATACTATGTATAAGATTTAAATCCCCAAACCTAACAATTAACCTGTTGTTTTATCATTTTACTTGATGTCAAAGCAAACTATAGGAAAACGGAAAAGAACACCCATATAATAATGTAATAATTCCCACCATAAGGGAAGATTCGCTTACCGAATAAAACTCAAGTGAACACCAAGTGACCGGTGTGTCCCCGAGCAATCGATGCAAAGAAACACTCCATAGGTTATGCTTGCCCAGCTAGGGTTTTTGGCGCCACAATCAAAACACACCTGAAAGAAAAATATTCATTTGAGTTATTAATTAATTTATATTAGCCAAATGAGTCATCCTATATGATCCAGTTCATGACTTGTCTTGAAAATTGCTTAACCTTTACAATTTAAACTTTGGTCATAAGAAAATATCTCATTTAGGCTGGCACAGTGGCTCATGCCTGTAATCCTAGCACTCTGGGTGGCCTGAGCTCACAGGTTCAAGACCAGCTTGAGCCAGAGCCAGAGCCAGAGCCAGAGCCAGCCTCTAAAAATAGCCGGGTGTTGTGGTAGGTCCCTACAGTCCCAACTACTCAGGAGGCTGAGGCAAGAGAATTGCTTGAGCCCAAGAGTTTGAGGTTGCTATGAGCTATGACCCCATGGCACTCTACCAAGGGCAATAAAGTGGGACTCTTTCTAAAAATAAACAGAAAAAAACTCTCAAATTTTACTTAATTACAATAATGTATACAATGATATTAAGTATTGATATAATTGTATTACTATGTTACTTACAAATTATAATGTAAACAGTACAACACTGCTCACTGTGCACAGTAAAGAGAAGGTAGGTCTGTATACCATCTCCAACATGACTTACCCTGGAAGCAAAAGCAGGAATCCTACCAGTCCTATAAATGAACACTAGCCAGAGATGTCACCCTGTTTGAAACACTCTAGACCTGACCATGCCCTAGGCAGTGGCTATTCCATCGTGCACATTTCTCATCTTCCCAGACAGAGGAAGAGTGAGGGGTAGCCGGACTCCAAGAAGGCCCCAATGGCCCCCACATCCAGGTATTCACACCCGTATGTAATCTCCACACGGGTGAAGACACCTGGATAGCCCTGTGGGGAGGCTCAAGTGTCAAGGAACTGAGGCCTTCAGCCCAAGAGCCAGCATGTAGCATAGCCTGGCCAACCACCACGAGTGAGCTCTCAAATGACAGCAGCTGGAACCAATCACCCATGCCGCTCCCAAATTCCTGGCCCTCAGCACGAGTATGGAGAATAAATGGCTGTTGTTTAGAGATGCTCAGGCCATGCATGGTGACTCACACCTGTAATCCTAGCACTCTGGAAGGCCAAGGCGAGTGGATTGCCTGAGCTGAGGAGTGAGACCTTGCCTCTAAAAATAGCCAGGTGTTGTGGTAGGCGCCTATAGTCTCAGCTACCAGGAAGGCTGAGGCAAGAGAATTGCTTGAGCCCAAGAATTTGGGGCTAAAAAGAAAAAAAAAAAAAAAAAAAAGCTGCTAAGTCAGGGGTAATTTGATATACAGCAATGGATAACAAACACAGACAGATATTCTTCTACGAAACACTCTGCTACTCTCTACCTTTGCCCCTTCCACCCTGTCTGGGTCACTTTGATAACTCTTTAGACACAGCTCATAACCAAGGAATGTGTCTCCTGCCCACGGAGGGTGCCCAGAGCTCCTGGAGGGCTGGGCCTTTCTATTACCTTGTTCTCCTCTCTACCAGCAGGGATGGGCCTGTGCGTGGTCCACGCTCATCAGCATTGGCTAAATCAATTGGTATTTTTTTAAATCTCACACAAAGCCTAAAAAAATCACCTTACTCATAGCAAACACTCAGTAAATTTTTTTTATTTTTTAATTGTTTATTCATCACTCATATTCATAGCTCAGGAACATAGGTCAGTGACAAACTTCTATATAAATCAGTCCAATGAAATTCTTTATATTCCCAACTCGCTTTGTGCTCTGAAAGATACCAGCCTTCCTCAACTCCTCAAAATCTTTCGTAGAATCAGAACTTCTGTAGACATCTGCATATGCCTTCTTTCTTGGTTCAACCACAGCAAACTTTTAGAAAGCTAAAACCCCAAGGAGAACAGCAAATGCTCCAAATAACATGAGTCCACAGGCACCTGGCCAGGAGGCCACTCTTTGGAGGTTTGATCAAAGCGCTGGACGCCATGGTAGTTACTGTACTTGGTGGGTATGCCGACCTTCCTGACTGGTGGAGAAATGAACTGGGCTCTAGCATCTTCACTCCTCTCACACGGATCTGAGCACCTGAGTTATTCCAGAGCCTTCCCATTGGACTCCCTGGTTTCACAGGGGGAGCAAGGCTGGAGACCTGGAAGCCACACTTCTCCATTCAGTTCACTGTCACAAGGGGCAGGTTCATGTACCAGATTCTTCAGAGTCTGGATGACCCTCCACCACACTCTTGTTACTTTCCTCCTTTAAGCCAGTGTCTCCAACCACCACCCTGGTGATGCCTCTTGATGAGTCCATTGAACGGCCTTTAGCAAAGCCTCATTATGCCAGCAAAGATCCTTTTTCCAAATAAGGTCACATTCTGTCTGGACATATCTTTTGGGAGAGGGTCCACATTCACTGCAAAATGTTATTAAGAATTTCAAGACAGGCCTGGTGCGGTGGCTCACACCTGCAATCCCAGCACTCTGGGAGGCTGAGGTGGGTGGATTGCTTGAGCGCAGGAGTTCTGACACCAGCCTGTGCAAGAGTGAGACCCCATCTCATGAAGCCAGGGTGTGCCAAGGTCATCCACATCCTCCCTTCCTGCTGTCAAATTCACTGAGGGTTCTGGGTCATCTTACTTGGCTGGGCAATAGCTCCCTGTGGAGATCTAGCACCTTCTCCAACTTAGCACATCCTCACTGAAGTCTTCTCAGTTGCTGGAGTGAAAATCTAATTCCTCTCTTTCCTGTTACTCCTTGACATGCAGTCTCAGCAAACACTTCTATTCCACCTAGAAATGAGATATCCACTCCCTGTCTGTGCCAGACACTCACTGTTCTTAATACTTTGCGTGAGTTATCAGCCTCTTGCAAAGGTCCTATGCAATGGGTGTAATCATTATGCCTGTTTGATAGAAAAGGAAACTGAGGCACAAGTCACCGAGGCCAAAGTCACACTGTGGAATGTAAGTGTGGAGCTGGGTTAGAGCTGAGGCAGTCTGGCTCCAAAGCTGAATTGTAACTACCATGCCATCT
>CAUYPK010143868.1:0-21914 GCA_963574355.1 Loris lydekkerianus
AGCTTTCAGAATTTTCTCCTTCATATTAACTTTAGTGAAATTGATTATGATGTGTCTGGGGGATGTCTTATTTTGGTTGAGTCGTGCTGGAGTTCTGAAACTGTTTGCTATCTGAATTTCAGAATTTCTTGGCATGTCTGGAAAGTTCTCCTTTATAATCTCATAGAGAAGAGACTCTGTGCCTTGTGAAGCCACTTTGTCACTTCCAGGGATCCCTATAAGACGAATATTGGTTTTCTTCTATTTATCCCAGAGCTGTCTGAGAGAGTGGTCTGTTTTTGCTCTCTATTTCTCTTCTTCTTTGAGGGTTTGGGAGCATTCAAAAGCTTTGTCTTCAATGTCAGAAACCCTTTCTACTGCTTGCTCCATTCTGTTACTGAGTGAGTCTACTGTTTTTATCATATATTTTAGGGATGTAACTTCTTGTCTCAATGTGTCAAAATCTTTGGTCATTTGGTCTTTGAATTCATTTAATTCTTGAGATAACTTTTGGAATTCTAATTCAGTCTTATTTGCTATACAGATCCTGAATTCAATTTCTGACATCTCAGGTATTTGTGCATGCGGTCTTGTGCTGTGTCTGCCCCATTGATCCTTGGGGGAGTTGATCTACTCTGATTATTCATATTGCCAGAGTTTTTCTGTTGATTTCGCCTCATGATTGTTTTTCACATTGCTTCTGGCAGTCCTCAGAGTTGGGGAGGTGTCTCTCCAAGATTAGACCCCAGTGAAATCACTCTATTTTTGCTGGATCTTTGTAGGGAGAGACCCTGTGTAGTTCCTCTGGGGCTGTTCTAGCTATGGATTTTTGGTTGTGGATGCAGTTTCAATGTGTGACACACCTGGATCCAGCAACAGGGCTGGGGGTGGTGCGCACAGTTCTCTGAGTGCTTGGCACCCAATGACTTTGGCACAGAGAGCCCAAGGCTTCAGCAGTCTCTAGCCAGGAGAAGGGCTCTGCACAGAGGCAGGGAGGACTCCAAAGGACACACAGCTACCAGAGTCCCTGGCCAGATGAACAGGCTAGTGTAGAGGCTGGGAAGACACAGGAAGGAGGATGCAGGGTTGCGTGGCTCCCACAGTTCCTGGTCAGAGAATGTGGAGGCCCCATGGGTGAAGGTCACCGGTCAGGGGTCACTGCACAGCTCTTATGGAGGTCTGGGCGGCGCCAAGCCCAGGAGTTTGAGGTTGCTATGAGCTGTGACGTCACGGCGCTCTACCCAGGGCAACAGCCCAAGGCTCCAGTGTGCCAGAACTCTCACTCTGCCCCTAAGGATTAAGGCTGTAAGGCAGTTCATTTCCCGCCTTTAAGCTGCTCAGTCACTAGGTTACTTTGTCCCGCCCAATTCTTGCTCTAGGACCCTGAGGGCGGAGCTTGACGGGGCAGTTCTTTTCCAATGGCTTCCTGCACCCAGCTCAGTGGCTCAGTCGGGGGCCCCAGACAATGCCCAAAGTTCTCCACACTCCTGTTCAAGCTCTCCCCAAGGCAGCTCAACTGAGCGCCAAGTCCAAGAACACCAAAACTGTTCACAGATAAGGCCTTTCCGGTTTGCAGTCTCACTGCTGCTTGTACTTACGGTTGCCGGTGTGATTAGGTCAATCAAACACACGCAAGCACTTGCCAGTTTTCCACTGTTTTTGTCCTCCTCTTGGGGTCTAGAAGTGCCTTGCTGGCTCCCTGTATCCTCAAAGGGATGATCATAGGCAGATCCCACTGACCAGAGATGCCTTGAGTCTTGTCTCCCCAGACTCGCCATGCCCAGTTGCAGGGAAGCTGTTACTCGGCCGCCATCTTTAACCTTCAGTCATATATTTTTTATTTTGATACTCATATTTTTGCCATCATTATCTAAGAATCCATTTCCATTCTTTTGACTCTCATTCTAATATTTTCTTCTTACATATCTCCAAGTTTACAGTTTTTCTCATCAGTGTTTAATCTGCTTTTAAACTTATCTATTGCATTTTTAATTTTATAATTTCAATTCTCTGCTAAAATTCTAAATTTTTATATTCTTAAACATGTTAAACAATACTGCATTCATTTCTGCCTTATTGTTTCATACTTTGCATTCCCTGTGAGACTGTTTCTGGTTAATATGGCTATCTGATTTCCTTTGTTCATGTTATTTTATTTCAGTTATTGTTTCTTAAGGCCCAGATATTGTATATGAAAAATGTATAAGTAACTTCAGACCTGTAAGGTTACTATTTTTCTCCCAGGAGATTTATTTTTATGTTGGGGAGGCACTAGCAAGCCAAGATTGCTTTAGTTTAATTTTGTGGGATATCTTTGGAGCTTAGCTTTAGTCCCTGTGATGGCCAGTCTAATTTTACTTCATAATTACTCCTAGAGTGTAGCTTATTTGGGCTTTGAACAAAAGTGTTGGAATTTTTCCAGCTCCCTTTTAGCCCCTTAGTGGCCCATGGACTCCCAGTACTTGTTCCTTCTACCTCTGGAAGGCTGTCAGTAGCTTCTTAGCTTTTTGGATGCCACTAAGTAAAAAGTAGTTCCAAATGCCAGACTTCAGTCTTTTCCTTGTAACTTTTGTCATGCCGTTAATGCTCTACTGCCTTCAGGAAGATTTTAAAAAATATATATGCATATACATCTATCTATCTATCTATCTATCTATCTATCTATCTATCTATCTATGTGTGTGTGTGTGTATATATGTGTATGTATATATATATATTTTTTTCTATTTTTTCTTAGGGAAAAGTTGGTCTGAAGTATATAATCTGCCATTACCAGAAGTAGAAGTCAATAGCAGATAAGTGGAAGTAAACAGCATAGAATTACTCTTTTTTAAAAGTCAGAGTAGGCTTGGCGCCCGTGACTCAGAGGTTATGGTGCCAGCCACATACATAGGGGCTGGTGGGTTTGAGCCCAGACTGGGTCTGCTAAACAACAATGACAACCACAATAAAGAAAAATAGCCAGGCGTTATGGCAGGCACTTGTAGTCCCAGCTACTCCAGAGGCTGAGACAAGAGAATCACTTAAGCCTAAGAGTTTGAGGTTGCTGTGAACTGTGACGCCATATCACTCTACCGATGGTGATGGCTTGAGACTCTGTTTCAAAAAAAATAATAATATAAAAGTAAATAAAAATAAATGCTTATAAAGAAATGTTAAAGTAGATTCAAAGATTACCATATAATATCAGTTTTACCCACTTTTGTAGTTACAGTGATCCTACTAGTAGTTGTACATGATGGATTATCAAGTAGCTGAATACCTTCTTTTATGTTTGTATTATCAGGAAAAAAAATTAAGACCATTGTTATAATTCTAACATTTATTGCATTGTGTTATAATCACTTATATGACTGCATCTCTCATGAGACAGTGAGTGACTTATAAGGAGGAGCCCTGTTTTATTCATCTTCTATTTCCTAGTTCTAGACCTGGAATTGAGTACATGGTACATGTAGAAATGAATGTATGTGATGAAAATACTTTATTTGGCTTTCAAATAAAAATCAATGTCTGTATATGGTGTTCTCAATCGTCCTAAAGTGTATATTTTAAAAGGGAAGAATCTTTCCTCATCTGCTCCTTTGTTTTAACTTCTTCTTACAGGTGGCATCTCCACAGAAAGCGACTGTGCTTTTGAGCCAGACTACGCTGTCCCACCACTTGCAGTGAGTGAAGGTATGCAGCACATTCGGATTATGGAGGGCATGTCTCGCTCTCTTCCATCCTCCCCCTTACTCACACATCAATCTATCAGTGTTCGGCTCCAACCTGTGAAGAAGTTAACTGGTAAGGACCTTACCTAAATGTATGTTTAACAGGAAACCTCACAGTGTGATCCTTTAGATCATATCAGATGTGTTTATATACATCTTTAGGTTTTTCCTCTTTGGCCTTCCTAATGTCCCAGACCCTTAGAAAGTAGAACTTGTACTAATTTTAATTTAGATAATTAGAACAGTATTCAGTATGACAGATTGATGTATTTATTTTCTAAATGACCCATCTGTTATGGGCATGTTTTTCTAGGTTTTCAGAAAGTTTCTAGTTTTGCCAGAATACACTGCAGTTCTGATTTCATTTATCAGCTTGTTTGTGTCGGATTAACAGATGGAGACATTGTAATTTTAGGATAATAAGAGCTTGATAGTTCAGCAAAGGTGCATTAGTCATATTTTTGTTTGAAATCATGATTTGTATATTTCACATCTATTTTGAGAAGCTAATTTAGATATTTTCCTTTACACTGGATAACACTACAATACTTCTTAGGATATTTACTATAATTCATAAGTTATGGGGATTGTATTGACTCTGTCAGTGTTCGGCTCCAACCTGTGAAGAAGTTAACTATTAAGGACCTTACCTAAATGTAGTATATTTAACAGGAAACGTCACAGCATGATACTTTAGACCATTGCTATAATTCTAACATTTATGATCTCATAATATATATTGCCTATTCATATCAAATTTTATTAAATGAAATTTTGTCTTTTTAAGTTTCTTTAGGGAAGAACTTTTAATATGTAGTTGAAGAACATTTATATACAAAAATGTCTAAGCCTGGGTCACTTGGTTAGATTTCTTCCAACATAATCAGTATATCCCTGAGGTCAGCAAATTGACATGGTGTTGATTGGTTATGAGTAAATGGAGACCTGAAACTAAGTTATTGACACAGAATATGTTGACGATTTCCTATGTGCCTGGCATTGAGTTAGACAGTATGGAGGTTTGATTGTCATCAGGAAGATTCAGAAGAAAATAAAAGTAGGGAAAATTAAATTCTTAGACTCTTCTGTCTATATAGAGCGAAACCTTTTCACTGTTTTGTAATTTTCATTAAAATAATAGTACGTACTTATTCTATACTTAGACAAAGCTTAAGTTATACCTTTTTACATTGTTTCATTTTAGAAATTTTCAAATAACTAACCAAGTAAAAGTCTACTTTCACACTTGGGTGATTAGATATTAAAAAGCCTAATAACATAATAGCCTAAAATATTGGCCCCTTCAAATGTCTAAAAATATGGTAGGTGTTAAGTTTTTATGTAAGTGCTTAAATTCCAAGCATTTGAATAAAATTTTATTGCTTAGAAATTCTCCCCTTTTTTGCAGTTAAAGGTATTATTGGAAAACTTCATGTAGTATATTCATTTTACTACACATTTTGGAAAAAGTAGCAAGAAAATTATTTTCAATGTAGAACTTTTATTAAAAGGTAAAAACTTTGAATAACAAAAGTCAATAACTGACAACATACCTAATATTACAGAAGCATTATTGTAAAGCAGTAATAAAGATAAAATTGATTAATGATATGTATGAACATTGAGTTTTAATTTTACAATATTTAAAGTATGTATAACCCCTCAGATAGTTTTACTTGCTGGATACTGTCAAAGACCTAAGAATTCAGGGATAAAAAATGCACTTTAAAATTTCTGAATGAAAGAAATCTGTTTCCCTAAAAGAAGATGCCAAGAAAATGTTTCTTTGGTCAATTTTTTACCAGATAAAGCAAATAAAAATTTTCTAGTTTTACCTGAAGTGAAGTAACTTTGAAATTTAAAATAAAAACTTTAGTTAGTAGATTATTCATTAGTTATTCTTCCTTTCCTAATTACATTTTGTTATAAACAAAAGGAAAGTTGAATAGAAAAAAACCTAGCTGACCATAAGTCTCCTGCAGAAAATGGTTCTTTCTTTGCATCAATTACCAAAATGCATTGATTTATCAGGTCTACACTTACTGATTTATCCATTTCTATACATTTAAACTTCCAAGTGCCTTATATATATATATATTCCTTATATTCATATTATCAGCCAAACTGAATGAGTAGGTACAATATGGTCATCCTATTCTATTTTCTTTCTGACTTTCTAATATTTAGTCTACTGTCTCTGGTACAGTTAGGGTAGTTTTCTTGTCATTCTTTCTACTTAATTGCTTAACAAATATTTGTTTAGGGCCCACTATATGCCAGGCATTGCTCTAGATGTGATAGAGTGGTAAGAAAGATAATTGAGATCTATACTTTCAATGCTTTCAAACTTCATTTGGGAGGGAGAATGATGATAGATGCATAGCTGATAAATATTTGCGTTTTAAACAGTGACAAGTAGTATGAAGGGAATGGGGAATGAGGTAGGGAGAAACAAGTGGAGATAGAGTTTCTTTTTTGTAATGATCAGGAGTCAGAGAAAGAGATATATGAGCCGAGGTATGATTTTAAAAAAGGAGCCAGCCACAGTAAGACCTGGGATCAGAGCTTTCCAAGCAGAGAGAACAGTCAGAACAAAAATCCAAAGGCAGAAATGAGCCCAGCATATCCAAGGAATGGAAAGAAGGCAAATGTGTCTTGAGCAAAGTCTGAAGGGAGAACAGTAGAAAATGAGTTTAAGAGATAAGGCAGAAGCCAGAGTTTTCAGGGTCATGGTAGGGCACCTACTTTGATTATGGGATTTAAATGGAGAAGAAATAGGAAGCAGTATGATCTGATTTACCTTCCTGTCGAATCTTATCAGCAAGTTCTGTAGAGAACGGAGTATGAGGGACTAGACTCTCCCATGTTCATTAAGCTTGTACATTTGTTCCTCTTAACCAACCACAGATAAAAAATATTTCTTAAAAAAAGATTACTGAACATGTACAGATTTTTTCTTATTATTCCCAAATCAATACAGTCTAATATTTACACAGCACTGTATTAGATATTAAAAGTAATCTAGAAATGGTTTAAAGTATACAGGAAGATGTACATTGGTTATATGTAAATATTATGCCATTTTGTATCAAGGATTTCAGAATAATTATCAAGAGGGAGTTCCTGGAGCCAATCCCTCACAGAGACCAAGAGAGAACGGTATATGTTTTCCTGATCTTTAAATAGTCAGTAATAGTCATTTCTCTACTTCTAACAAGGTGGGTAGTTATGTTTTTATCTTATAAAATATAGCAAAGTAGTAACCTTTTCTGATTATTGTTATTATAATACAGTCACGTTCAACACTTATCTTAATTCTTTACCCATGTGTATATGAAGACCCATTTGCAGACAGAACTCTGGCTTATTTCTAGTCTTGAGGAAGTGACAACAGGGAAAGGCATGCTCAAGAACAGAGACATATAATTTGGAACTTTAAAATCTGTTTTTAAAGGTATACACACCTCATTCTATTCAGTACAAAAACAAGTTAATATAGCAAAAGCAGTTAAGAGACACAGAAACTCTGTCAAACCCCCTGAGTTTGTGTCCTGGCTCTGAGAAAGTCAGTTTACCACTGTGTGCTCTGTGTTTCTTCCTCTGTAAAATGGGAACAGCAGTAATATGACCTGCGCCTTAGGTGGTCATACTGTTCTTACAGTGACCACGTTGTTTAAGACTTACTTAGACCTGTGTTTGGTAAATATTAAATGCTTAGAAAGTGTTAGCTGTTACTGCTAACACAATTTGTCTAAATTCAGCAGAGAATTTTAACTTTAAATACGAATGAAAACCTTGAAACTTTGCATGCTTTTAAAGTCAAATTTCAGTGAATAGTAGCTATAATAAAGGTAATTATTTTCATTTAAATGTTGATTGTGTACGTGCCATGCATTTATTAGCTTGTGTATTCTTCACATGAATCTCCATTTTACAGATGAGTAAATTATGTCATAGAAAGGTAAGCATCTTGCTGAAAGTAAAATGTCTTTCTGAGGATAACACAGCTAGGAAATAAAATCAAGATTAGTAACCAGTCCCTTGAACTCCAAATTTTTCTTATTTTACCAATGAAAAAATTGAGAGGTTCAGAGAAGTTAACTTAACCAGGGCATATGGTATATCAGTTAAGATCTGTTTTTGTTTCCAGTAACAGAAAATGCGTCCAGGTAGGCTAAGCAATGAAGAGAAACTAGAGGACCTAGAGGTTAGGTGGCTTCAAGGTTCATTTGGTATTGAGTATTGCTGTGCACTGAGGGAGGCATGGGAGAGAGGTGCAGAGGCACAGTATTCTCCAGATGCTTACTCGGGGCTTGTTCCGACATAATTTCCCATAGTGTCATAAAGATATTTAGCATATATAGCTAATTAAAGAGTGTTAATAATTCATTTATTCAGTTCTTAATGAATTTATACTATTTAGCTATTAAGTACATTTGTTCAGTTCATTAAAAGTTAAATCTTGAATACTTATACATTCGGTAGGGGTATAAATTGGTACACCCTTTTTAAGGGCAATTTGAAAATGTATACCAAAATTGTAATGAACATAATTCTTGGCATGTTAGTTTTATCGCTGAGTTCATTGTATAAATAAATTAGAACAAGTTTGAAAATGTACATGTGTATATAAAGCATTGTTTCTACAGCAAAAAATGAAAATCTAGGCTCGGTGCCTATGGCTTAAGTGGCTCAGGTGCCAGCCACATACACCTGAGCTGGAGGATTCGAATCCTGCCTGGGGCGCCAAACAACAATGACGGCTGCAACCAAAAATTAGCTGGGCGTTGTGGTGGGCACCTGTAGTCTCAGCTACTTGGGAGGCGGAGGAAGGAGAATCACTTGAGCCCAGGAATTGGAGGTTGCTGTGATCTGTGATGCTACAGCACTCTACCCAGGGCAACAGCTTGAGGCTCTGTCTCAAAAAAAAAAAAAAAAAAAAAAAAATCTAAATGTGATAGGAGTCCGTCTATGTTTTAAAATGATATACACACATGCATACATTTGGTGGTGGTCTAGAGATACAATAACTCTTCCTCAGAAGTGGGAGAGGGATGACATAAGTACTCTTCTATAATGTTTAAAATTTTTGCCATGTGTAAAATCAAAAATCTCATGAGACAGTATAACAAAATGTCATTTCCTAACTGTGTAATCTTACTCAAAGTTGCTTGAAGTCTCTATGTCACTTCCCTTATTTCTAAAATAAGAATGATAACAGTATCTACCTCATAGGACTAGTAAGAGAAGCAAATGAATTAGTATATGTAAAACTCAGAAGATAGTGTCTGACATAGAGTAAGTAGTCAAAATGTTGGCTACAATTAATGTTATAATTTTTAAAAAGATTCGTGTATCAAGTTTCTATCAGCTATGTCAAATATGTGTTCTGAGCTTTAGAAGGTGGCCTTCAAAAACTGAATTACCTTAAGTAAGTTCCTCTACTTTCTGAGGAGTAATCTTCAAATATTAACATTAAATAGACTGCAATCTCTAAGGGAGTATTTTTTTGGCCTCATTTTGAAAGCATTTGCTGCCAGTAGATTAAAATGACCATGTGACAATCTAATTAGATAGTAAATAAGTCATAATAACTGATGCTGAACCTAGATATTTTATGTGCTAGCTACAGCCAAAATATTATTATTTTTGTCATGAATAAAATGGAAACATTTACTGTTTCACAGAGCAAAATCCTGGGGAAATCATTGAAAAGTTACTTTGACATTACAAAGGGCCTATACATAGGTGTTATTCTACATAGTCTGATATATTTTAGGGTACCTATGATGTGTTCTTTTCATAAGAATAATTATCTTGCAGTTTTTAGAAACATACTGGAATTTAAGATGTACTGTGGTAAATTTTATTATTAGGAAAACCAGGATTGCTATAAAGTAAAGTAGCATTAACTAGTGCTACTTTTTCCTCTCATTTTTATCTTCAATAAAATAGAAACACAATTTCATTTTATAGACATCCTGAGAAAATTATTGAAAAGCTAATTTGAAAATATAAAGAGGCCCACAGATAGCATCAGTCTCTGTAGTGTTATTTCAGTATACTTATGATACCATAGCATATGAGTGACTATCTTGCAATTTTAGGAAAAACGTTGGAATTCAAGATATATTATGGTTAATTTTATTAGATTAAAAAATATTGTACACATGCAAGGTAGTCTAAGCTCCATCATTGCTAACTGTTAGATACCATATATTTTTGTAAGGTTTAATGAGGAAATGTATAGGAATATGTTTAAGCTCTTTGGAATATTAGTACTAATTAAACTATTAGGTCCAATCCCCATTCAGGTACTGTTTCTAATTCAGTTCCAAGGGTGGGAACCCGCAGTCATGGGGCCTTATGTGGTCCTCTGGATCCATGAGTGTACCCTTTTGACTGAATCCAAATTTTACAGAGCAAATCCTTTTAATAAAAAGAATTGTTCTGTGAAGTTTGGATGTGGTAAGGTCTACACTTGAGTTCACATAGGTTCCTCACCATTGAATAGAGAAAAGGAAGCCTTCACTTTCATTTCTGGCCTTAAAGAGATTATTTCTGTAGTTTTCCATACTAAAAGTTGAGAATGTAAGGAAGGTTATTACTTATTTCAGTTACCATGAATTAGTATTGCTGAAGAAAATCAGAGCTGGGAAGTAAAGTGGTAAAAATAGATTTTTTTAATGAACTATTGCAAAGAGGAAAAAGAGACCTGGGTGTTTTAGAACTGGGCTTGATTTCTGAATATAGTAGAGAATTTTGAAGATTTATAGTCAAAAGAGCAGAGTGGAAGATGGGAGCAAGGAGCAAGTCAGTGGATGAAAATTTATTAAGGGGTGTTATCAATCAAGGGTAAGGAGATTCTTGTAAAACCAACTGAATATGATTTTGCTGAAGGCAGGTTAGATTGACCAGATAGCAAGTGCAGGGGGATTCTCACTAAAGTGAGTTAGCCGGATTCTTGTTATAACTAGGCTCAGCATGCTTGAGGATAAGGCCCTGGAGGGGGCCTGATTAAAAAGAGGGTTCAGAGGAGTCTGACTGAAGTTTGGTCAAGGAGAGAGCCTTTGCCACTATGTATATTTTGAACACCTAAAAAGCATCATGAATTATCAAATAAAGAATCCTTTTGTAGTCAAAAACCAATAGATGCTGTGGCATGAATACAGAGAGAAAGGAATGCTTATACACTGTCGGTGGGGCTCCAAATTTAGTATGAGCTCTATGGAAAACAGTATGGAGAGTCATCAAAGAAAGAAATGTAGACCTTCTATCCAATTCAGCCATGCCACCGCTGGGTGCCTACCTTAAGGAAAAGGAGCCATTTTATCAAAAAGACATCCACTCATTCTTGAATGTTTATCACAGCACAGTTCACAACTGCAAATACAAGGAATCAGCCTAAGAGTCCATTAGTTCATAAATGGGTGAAGAAAATGTGGTGCACATATATGCCACAGAGAAAGGAACGAAATAATATCTTTTGCAGCCACTTAGATGGAACTGGAGACCATTATCCTCAGTGAAGTATCTTAGGAATGGAAAAATGAACACCCCATGTACTCTCTAATAATTAGAAGCTAAACTGTGGGCACATGCAGGCACAAAGACAGGTAAAGGACATTGGAAACCGGGAAGGATGAGAGGGGATGAGGGGATAGTTTTTCCTAGGTTTTCTTCTAGAAGTTTTATGGTTTCAAGTCTTATATTTAAATCTTTAATCCATCTTGAGTTAATTTTTATATATCATGAGAGGTAGTTTCAGTTTTCTGCATGAGGCTATCCAATTTTCCCAGCACTGTTTACTAAATACAGGGTGTCCTTGCATACAACGTATGCTTTTGTCTGCGTTGTTGAAGGTCAGTTGGCTGTAGGTATTTGGCTTTCTTTATGAGTTCTCTATTCTGCTCATTGGTCTATATGTCTACTTTTATACCAGTATCATGCTGTTTTGGTTACTGTTGCTTTATAGTGTAATACAAAGTCGAGTAAGGTATTGCCTCCAGATTCGATCTTTTTGCTTAGGATTGCTTTAGCTATTTATGCATGCTCTTTTTGGATTCCGTATTATTTTTGTGGTTGTTTTTTTCTAATTCTGTGAAAAATTAACATTGGTAATTTGATAGGAATTGCATCGAAGCTGTAGATTATTAATACTTTGGATGATATGAGTAATTCAGCAATTTGAGTCTTAATCAAAGCATGGAATACTTTTCTATTTATTTGTGTCATCTCTAATTTCTTTCATCAGTGTTCTGTAGTTCTGTTTGTAGAGATCTTTTACTTCTTTGGTTAAGGAATTTTTTTATTTTTTTGCAGCTGTTGTAAATGAGATTGAGTTCTTAATTTGATTATCTCTACTTGGTTGTTATTAATATATAGAAATCCTACTGATTTGTGTTCATTGATTTTTGTAACCTGAGACTTTACTGAATTCATTTTTCTTTTTCTTTTCTTCTTTTTTTTTTTTGGCCAGGGCCAGGTTTGAACCTGCCACCTTTGGCATATGGGGCTGGCGCCCTACCCACTGAGCCACAGGTACCCCCCCCACTGAACTCATTTCTCAATTCTGGGTGTCTTTTGGAGAAGTCTTCAGGGTTTTTTAGGTATAAGATCATATCCTCAGCAAATAGGGATAATTTGACTTCCTCTTTTACAATTTGAATGCCCTTTCTTTCTCTTCCCTGATTGTTCAGGCTAGAAGTTACAGTACTATGTTGACTAGAGGTGGCAAAAGCAGGTATCCTTGTCTGCTCCTTTGAGATTTTGTGGTAATTTAACCTATGACTTTGTTTACAAGAAAATAATTTTCTATTATACTATTTTTTTCATATTTTTAGTATATGAAACATACTAAATTTCATATTAGTATGAAATAAAAAAATTACCATCATTTGAGTGGTAGTCACTTATACAGAGTAGAAGTATTATTTATAATATGGCAGTGTTAGTTTATAGCAGGATTATTTATAGCAGCTGTAGTTTTGCTACTATTGTAGTACACTGAAATATAGTAGCCCTGTCTTTCTGCCTTCATTCAGCTGCCTTTAGGGAAAGTTTACAAAGAAGCCATAAGGACCCTTAATGAAGAAAGAGCCAAAATAATGAGTCATTTACACCTTTTTACATGAAATAGTTTCATTTCTGTCAGGTTAGAGGATTTGTAAGGCTGTGATGAAAATTGAAATAAAAGCATAAGAAACCATGGCACTCTACTGAGGGCGACAAACAGACTGTCTCAAAAAAAAAAAAAAAAAAAAAAAAAAGAATAAGAAACAATGAGAAAGAAAAACAAATAGATAATATAAGATGTCAAAGAAGATGAACCAAGTTCTTGCAATAAATATGAATGATGTCAATTTCTAATAAAGACAGGAAGTATCAAAGCATATAAAAAGCATTTTCAGTGATATTTTATTTTAGGAGTTTATCCCTTATAAATAATATGAGAGGAAGCTTTCAAATAAAGGGATGAAAATATATATACCAGACAAATATTTTTAAAAAGGATTTTATTTGCGGTAGTGCTAAACAAAATTAAGAAATTAATAAATGGGGCAAAAGGTATTGTTTGATATTTTATGTAAGTACAATTCACAAAGTAGATTTTAACAATTATTGGCCTTGTGTGCATGAAACAAAATGATATCAAAATATGCAAAAGCAACCCAAGAGAAGTGAAAACATACATTCATATTAAAATGTGTGCACATATTTCATAGCAGCATTATTCATAATAGCCAAAAAGTGAAAACAGCTTAAATGTTCATCAGCTGGTGGATGGAAAAATAAAATGTGGTATATCTGTATTATTCAGCAATAAAAATAAATTACTTAGAGATAACATGTTACAACATGGGTAAACCTTGAATACATTAAGCTAAGTGAAAGAAGCCAGTCACAAAAGACCATATACTGTATAATTCCAACTATGTGTAATGTCCCAAACAAGAAAATCTGCAGAGACGGAAAGTTAATTTGTGGTTACCTAGGTCAAGGGGGGATAGTTATGGTGAGTGACTACTGAATAGAGTCAGGTATTCCCCACTCAGAGTGAGGTTTCATTTTGGGGTGATGAAAAATGTTCTAACTTAGATTATGGTAATGGTTGCACAACTCTGTGAATGTATTAAATCCACTGAATTGTACACTTTTTAAACGGATAAATTTTATGACATGTGAATTATATCTCAAAAAAGTTTTTATAAAAGAAAATCTATATAGAGCAAACATTGTTAGAGATGAAAAGAAAAGTTGATGAATTCACATAAGGCAGCTTACATGCATCATAAAATGTAAAGGATGTGGAAAATTTGAGTAATATAAGTTTAATTCCTTATTATATATTTCAAAATAGAAGATTTGGAATGTTCTCTACTTGAAGACATGACAAATATTTGAGGTGATCAATATCCTAGTTACTCTGATTTGTTCATTACTTGTGTGCATGTATCAGAATATCACATGTACCCCATAAATATGGATAATTCTTAAGTATTAATTGAAAAGCCTAATTCATCTAAGTGTAGAAACTTACATTGAAACAAAAACTGTTATTTTCCAACACTTACGAACTTTTCATAAAAACTGATTATATATTTGGCCATAAAGACATCTCCATAAAGTATACATTATTTTTTATTGAAAATCAGAATAGACACTGACAGCCAAAAGGCAAAATTTCCTTTCTCACTGCTAAAATTTTAAAGTTTTAAACAAACTTTTGAGTTAAAGTTAAAATGAAAGCTAAATTGGGAAATAAGTGGAAACTAACATGCATGTATTGTGTATTAAAACTTAGGAAATGTACCCAAGATGATACTCTATTAAAAATTCACAAGCTTGAATACTTTTATTAGAACACAAGAGGTATCAAAAGTAAGTTAATTATTTGACTCAAAGAAGAGAGTAAACATAAAAAAAAAAATGAAATTAAAAATAGAAATGAATAAATAAAAAATAAATGATCAATGAGGCCACAGTTTATTTGAAAAAACCACAGGAAAGAAAAATCTTTGATAGGAATAGTTAATGTGAAAAAGAGAAAAGGAGAGAGAAAAAAATAAATAGCATGTGGAACATACAGAATAAGAAATGGTGGGGGTTTTTTATTATAAGAGAATATGGTATATAGCTTGATAGCAAAAGAACATTTTTTAAAAACCTGGATGAAAGGGAAAAAAACAAACGGGAAAATTTACTCAAGAAAACAAAATTATGACTAGCCATAACCATAGAAATCAAAGATCCCCGAGAGTCTGCAGACACAGGTGATTTTAGAAGCAAGTTGTAATTAAACTTTTAAGCGATAATGATAATTATAAGATTAGTTACTGTAATTATAATGTTTATTGAACTGTTACTGTGTCCTAGAAAGTATTAAGTACTTTACATACATGAAAACATTTAATCTTCATAGCCTTCTAAGTGGATAGCCAGTAGTCTTTGTGTGAACACTTTTCAGTGATGATGAGCTTTCTACTTTGTAATATAGCCTATTCCTTTGTTCAGTAGTTTCAACCATGAGTTTTAACATCAGTTCATGTCAATGGAAATATGCCCCTTCTTGCTCTTACCCCTTAGTCCTAGTCCTACCTATTAGAACCATGTGACATAGATTAACCTTTTCTTTCAAGTGGCAGTTCTTTATATACTAGAAAACATCTATCATGTGTGCTGTTCTCTAACTTAAGCAACTTCACTTACAGCCAGGCCCGGTGGCTCACAGTATAATTCCAGCACTGAGTGGCCAAGGTGGGTGGATAGCTTGAGCTCAGGAGTTCAAGACCAGTTGGAACAAAAGTCAGACCCATACACAGCTATAATTTAATTTAAAAAAAAGAAAAGAAAAGAAAAGAAAGGAAAAAGAAAATAAAAATAAAATATTTTCTCCCTTTATTACTTAAAAAAAAAAAAAAAAAGAGTCAGACCCAGGCTCTACTAAAACATAGAAAAATTAGCCAGTCATTGTGGTAGGCACCTGTTGTCCCAGTTACTCAGGAGGCTGAGCCAAGAGGATCTGGCTCCAAGAGGATCCAAGAGGAGTTTTAGGTTTCTGTGAGCTATGATGCCATGGCACTCTAGCCTCGGGCAACAGAGTAAACTCTTGTCTCAAAAAAAAAGAGAGAGATTTCACTTACGAAGGTCTGACAATTAAGTTCGAGAACTCATCCTAGTAAAAAGTGTTACATACCTCATTGCTGACTATCACTATGGTTACCTTGGAAGCACTCCCCTTGGGAAGCTATGCATTGATGCCAGTGCCTAGTCCATTTTTCAAAACAATTTATAACTCTTTTTCTGGAATGGCTTCAGAGCTGTCATTGTATTACCCTTGGTGTCATGAATGTCATCAAAATGTCTTCCTTTCAATATTTCCTTTATCTTTGGGTAAAGAAAAAAAATCATTGGGGGCTGGATCATGTTCGTAGGAAGGTATTCCAATACATTTATTTCTTTACTGGCTAAAAACTTCCTCACAGGTAGTGCCATGTGAGCTCATGCATTGTGGTGACCCAAGAGACATACTCCTCTTATGCCAAAATATTCAGTTAAGGTTTTCCTATTTCTCTAAAGATGTTTACTTGATCTGCTATGCTTCTCACCATCAGCCAATGATTTTGATGCACAATTCAAGGAATTTTTGCAATGTTTTCATCAGTTCTGCTTGTTATTGGCAGCCTTGACTTCTCTTCATCAGTGACGTGTTCTCTACCCTCAGAAAAATGTTTAATCCATTTGTACGCTACTGTTTTCATCATGGTGTTATCTCCATAAACTTGGACTAACCTTTTAATGTTTCCTGACTTTACTTCTACTCTTGCCCAGTATAACAAGAAACTTAATGTTTGTTCATTGCTCTAATTCAAGCCCGGACATTCTTACAATGGCACACAAGAACACGAAACAACAATAATGACTGCCACTCAGCAGTGTATTGCCACATGTTGACATAAACACAGCCGTGAGACACTGATATACCAAGATTATGAAACCTTTCTGAGTTGTTCGTACAGTGCTGCCTGTGTAAGCACATGGTGGCAAATTCATGAACTTAATTGTCAGACCTCATTTGTCTTGTCTAATATCAAGATGGTACTACAACTGTGTTGTTATGAAACTATTCATAGTTATGAATAACTATGTTATTTTCTTCATTTTTACCCTATTATGGGTATGAGATTATTTTGGAATTACTCTTCTATTTTACCCCTGATCAACTTTTAGTGAGCATTTTTCATTTTGTAAAACTTCCATATAAATTCTTAATATCCGGCTCAGCACCCATAGCACAGTGGTTACTGCACCAGCCATGTACACTGAGGCTGGCAGGTTTGAATCTGGCCTGGGCCAGGTAAACAATAATGACAACTGCAACAAAAAATAGTTGGGTGTGTGGCAGGCATGTGTAGTCCCAGCTACTTGGAAGGCTGAGGCAAGAGAATCACTTAAGCCTAGGAGTTTGAGGTTGCTGTGAACTGTGACGCCACGCCACTCCACCCAAGGTGAGTGCCATAGTGAGACTCTGTCTGGAAAAAAAAAAAAAAAATTCTTAGTATCAATATTTTGCCACCCTTTATACTATAGCTCTCTGAATTTCCTGTATGGCTTTACTAGTAGTAGTAGTAGTAGTTTCATGTTTAAATCTCAAGTTATTGTAGAACTCTAATTGGTAAATTGTGTGGACCTGGATTTTGATTGTGTTTTTTAACTCATTTTCCTTAAAACTTGGGCTTTAGCAACCTCTTAATTATGTTCATTCTACCCTTTTTAGTTGGAATATGATTTTCCTTAATGGGGAAGCAAAGTGAGGGTTATCTTTAGTCTGTATTGCTGTGAGAAAATACCTGAGATTGGGTAACTTAGAAAGAACAGAATTTTCTTTTTCTTTTTCCTTTTTTTTGAGACAGGTCTTACTCTGTATCCCTGGCTAGAATGCAGTGGCATCAGCATAGCGCAAAGCAACCTCAAACTCCTGAGCTCAGGTGATTCTCCGGCCTCAGACTCCTGGGTCGCTAGAACTATAGGCACATGCCACCACGCCCGGCCAATTTTTCTATTTTTTGTAGAAACAGGGTCTTACTTATGCTCGGACTCCAGGCCTCAAGCAATCTTTCCACCTCAGCCTCCCAAGTGCTAGAATTGCAGGTGTGAGACACCTGGCACAGCTCAGAAATTTTTTCCCCCACAGTTTTGTAGCCTGGGAAGTCTGAGATTAAGGCACCAGCTGGGTTAGTTGTCTGATGAGGGTTACTCGCCACTTCTAAGAAGGCATCTATTGTTACATATTCCCATAAAAAGGAACCTTGTATCCTCACAGGATGTCTTACAGGACAGAAAATGAAGCAAGAGAGCCTAACTCTAGCCTAACTGTAGGTGAAGCCTCTTGTGTAAAGTATTAATCCCACCCATGGGGGAGGAACCCTTATGTGGCTTAATCACCTCTTAAAGGCCCCACCTCTTAGTACCATCATGTTGACCAGTAAGTGTCAAAACCCGAATTTTGTGTAGAACACATTCAACCCGTAACAGCAAGGTTTAGGTGTTTGTTCTATGTCTCTTGCTTAGAGCACAATGTAAAGCCTGGTAAACTTTGGAGTTAGATATACTTGGGTGCAAGCCCTAGCTCTGCCACTTTTTAGCTGTATGATCTTGGTCAACTCTGGAATGTTTTCTTATGTGCATTATGTTATTATTGATATTGTTTTACTTTTTTTTTTTTTTTTTTTTTCTTTTTTCTGAGACAGGTTCTCTCTCTTGTCACCTAGGCTGGAGTGCAGTGGTGCAATCATAGCTCACTGCTACCTCCTGGGCTCTAGCAATCCTCCTGCCTCAGCCTCCTGAGTAGCTAGAATTACAGAGCATGCTACCACATCTGGCTAATTTTGTTAAAAAGGTTAGAGACAGGGAGCTCCCTGTATTGCCCAGTCTAGTCTCAAATTCCTGGCTCAAGCAATCCTCCCACATCAGACTCCTTATTTGAGTTAAATAAGATAACACGTATGTGAAGAACTTCTAGTCTCAAATTCCTGGCTCAAGCAGTCCTCCCACATCAGACTCCTTATTTGAGTTAAATAAGATAACACGTATGTGAAGAACTTCACAGAGAATTCAGCTCGTAGAAGGTAAATGAAAGCCTATAACAAAATCGTTACAAAATTATTATCTTTTCCATACAGTGGAGCTATCCTTTCCTTGTCTATTTTTTATTCCAAAAATATCCTAATAGTCCTATTGGCTATCTTAAAAAGATAGTTTTTCTCAGCTAGGAGTCTGTTCCTTGAAAATATAATTAGAAAAGTTTCTACCCTTGCATTTTTTATTATGACCTTCTCCTCTGTGTATACAGTAGAACCTCCATAGGTGACCATCTCCTTACATTGACCACCTTCTTAAGTGACCTAATTTTCATGGCCAAGACATGTACCACATGTACGTATCAGTACAGTAGGCCTAGTTCCCTTATGTTAACCACGCTTATATGTTGACCAGTTTTATATAGTGTCTTAGATGGTCAACTTGTAGAGGTTCTACTGTATGTATTTTGACCACAAATCTGTCTTCATCAAAAAATTCTTGGGGCCAGGCATGGTGGCGCATGCCTGTAATCCTAGCTCTCTGGGAGGCCTAGGCAGGTGAATTACTTGAGCTCAGGAGTTCAAGACTAGCCTGAGTAAACCCCTAAAAATAGAAAACTAGCTGGGCATTATGGTGGGTGCCTGTGATAGAGAGGATCAGGCAAGAGGGTCACTTGAGCCCAAGAGTTTGAAGATGCTATTAGCTAAGATGATGCCACGGCACTGTACACAGACTAATAGAGTGAGACTTTGTCTCAAAAAAAAAAAAAAATTCCTTAGATGGTCATATGTATTATTTAGATGCTTCCATGCATTTATTATTATACGCATTTTTATTTTTAATCTATGCTCTCAAACTATATTCCCTTTTAAAATTACTAACCACTGGCTTTTAGCTTCTTTTCTCTGCATTTTTAAAAAAGTATTTTTGCTTAAAATCTGAAGCATAGAATTGACTTTGTTCCGCATTCCTTTTAGAACTGTGGCCAACGAAAAGTCAAACCAAGGACATCTAAGATCTCAGGGAGATGGCAAGTTAGTAAGATGCAATCTGGTATTGATCATGAAGTGGTTGTCCAAACAGACTCTAAACATTAGGATGGATCAGCAGTGGGTAATTGTTGGCCATCACGGGAACTAGGCAGAACCTATAATCCAAGGGCATCTAGGGGCAGGCAGCAGGCAAAGTTGCAAGGCAAATAAGTAGTCAGCATCAAGAAAAATGCCTGGCTTGGTGCCCGTAGCGCAGTGGTTACGGTGCCAGCCACATACACCAAGGGTGGTGGGTTAAAACCTGGCCCAGGCCAGCTAAACAACTGCAACCAAAAAATAGCCAGGTGTTGTGATGGGCACTTGTAGTCCCAGCTACTCTGGAGGCTGAGGCAAGAGAATCGCTTAAACCCAAGAGTTGGAGGTTGCTGTGAGCTGTGATGCTACAGCACTCTACTGAGGGCGACATGGTGAGACTCTGTCTCAAAAAGAAGAAAGAAAGAAAAAGAAAAATGCCTAACAACGAAGGCACGGCTTAAAGTAAAGTTTGTTTTCAAGAGATCTTTATGAGATGTCTATAAAGTGGCAAAGTTAAGGCTCTGAATTCTAGGCCCCAGAGAACTAGGCCACATTGGTGAGAAGCCCATGGCAAAAAAAGACAGGTTAAAATTCAGCACATTGATTTGTAAGCTCTCCATCTGGCCAGATTAATTCTTTTTGAATTTCTGTTTTCTCATATGTAAAGGGAAGATAATGAGACCTTAGGGTTGAGAAGGAATATAGAAGTGTTTGTACAGGGTTTCTCTCTGAGCCTAGTACTTACTATGACAAACATGTAAGTACAATTTGTCAGTGATTTATTTTTAAAATATTATCCTTCTCACTATTAAGCTCCAAGACATTTAATGCTATTCCCTGTTGTAATGCTCAAGATTTAAGATGCCTAAAAGATAACATACATTTGTTCGTCATAAAATTGCGTAAACTACCTTACTTTGCTTTGCACAGGATTATATGCTGTAATAAACTCATGTTTATTTGAAGCTACAAGAAGTATTTAATAGTTGTATATCTTTGTTTAAATTAATAAATAAAAATTGTGATAAAAATCTTCTAAAATGTAAGTCCATGGGGAAGGGAAAATAAAAGGACCTATAATAGTTGAAAAAGTTGGAAATCACTTAAGAATCTCTGATATGCTTTTTAGCTACTATGTGGTGGTTCCAAGAATTAAATGTCACTGTTAACCAGGACAAACACCATGAAGACCATAGGATATGTTAATTAGCTTGATTCAATCATTCCATAGTTTACATATGTCAAAATATCACATTGTACCCCATAAATATACACAGTTATTATTTGTCGATTAAAAAAAATAAAATTTACTGGGTGGAAGAAATTAGGCTATCAAGAAAACAGAACTAAGGTATTGTACAAGGAATTTTCAAATCAGACATAGATGTTCTTTTTTTTTTTTTTTAAGTTTTCTTTTTTTATTTTTTTTTTTAATTAAATTAAATTTAATTTAATTTTTTTGTTGTAGTTTGCATTTTGGCCGGGGCCGGGTCTGAACCCACCACCCTTGGTGTATGGGACTGGCACCCTACTCACTGAGCCATAGGTGCCACCCTAGATGTTCATTTTTAAGTTCGCCCTATAGTTTTCTAGTTAGGTGAGATAAAAAGTAACTGAAGACTGTTTGAAATAAGTTTATCACTTTGCATGTTCTTCAGTATTGTCATCCTATAGAAATAGCTTATACTTCTTTATTGCCAACTTATCATTTTCTTTTTCTATTTTTGTTAAATCATAGCTGTGTACATTAGTGCAATCAAGGGGTACAATGTGCTGGTTTCATATGCAATCTGAAATATTTTCATCAAACAGTTTAATATAGCCTTGATGGCATTTTCTTAGTTATTGTATGAAGACATTTGTATTTTGCATTTAGTGAGTTTCACCTGTACCCATTCTAAGATACACCGTAGGTGTAGCCCCACCAGTTACCCTCCCTCTCCCCTCCCCTCCCCTTCTTTGGCCCTTTTCCCATATTCTTGTGCTATAGTTGGGTTATAGCCCTCATATGAAAGCTATAAATTAGCTTCATAGTAGGGCTGAGTACATTGGATACTTTTTCTTCCATTCT
>CAUYPK010143874.1:0-10486 GCA_963574355.1 Loris lydekkerianus
CCAAACATCCTTCCAGAAGGGACGTATTAGTGGGCATTCCCACCAGCAGTGTAGAAGTGTGCCCTTTCCTCCACATCCACGCCAACATCTCTGGTTTTGGGATTTTGTTATGTGGGCTACTCTTACTGGGGTTAGGTGATAAACTTTGAGATATCTGTCCCATATCTTTTTTCAGAAATCTCTTCCTTCAGCCCCAAGCGTTCCTTCTTCCCTTTCTCCCTCTGACTCTCCACCCAGGCAAATAGCAGGTCCCATGCAGCCAGTCACCTTGTTGCCCTTTGCAGAACACACACTTGGTAAATGCCTACTCTGAAGGAGGTGCACCTTTTGCTTCTAATTTGTGTTCTCATTCTGTATCCTGCAGGTGGAAGACCACCGCATGTCATGCAGAGGCTTTGCACCTTCACTCCTCATTCTGAGTGTGCCAACACTTCATCTCACTAATATTACATAAAGCTAAGGAAGTGAGAAGGGGTGTGGAAGGCAGGTGGTATGTATACTGCAGTCGGTCTGGACATCATCAGTAATATGTGTGTGCACATCAGCAACATGTGTGTGGAGAGCTTAGCTGTCTAAGTCAGTGCAAACTTAATAAATCAGGAATCTGGGAATAAATCAAGAAGAGTTTGGAGAACTCCAGCAAATACACATGCTTCCGAATATGATTTAGGTCAAGCCAACAAAGGCAGGAGACATTATTGACAAAAGCCAGCTTACAAACCTCTGATTTGGGTGAATTTTAACACTGCTTATTTGTTGATTCAACAAATACTTATTGAACATCTGTTCTATGCCAGGAACGATTATGAGTGTAGAAGTTAGAGCAATTCATCAAGGCAAACACTATCCCCTGCTTTCAAATACCATGTATACGAGTAGCAGAACAATACTCCATACTGGTGGGGAAGGGCTCAGGTTTTTCTCTGTCTTTGAGATTCAGGTTTTGAGATAGGTTTTGCAGGATACATAGGAGTTTTCCAGGAGGGAACAGCATTCACAAAACCATGACATTTTGAAACCACGTAGCTTATTTATTTTATTTTATTTGAAACTATGTAGATTATTTATATATTAATTAATTAATTTATTTATTTATTTCATGTTATTTCCGAATAGGAAAACTGAAGTTCAAAGGCAAGAGGAAATGCTGGAGTGGCCAGGATTCTCTTCATGGAGAGCCTCAAATTCCCACCAAGCCAGAGTACTTGCAATCATAGTAATGGCATAAATATAGATCTACTGTAGCTTTTTCTTCAGCTTTAAACAAAACCTCCAAATAACTTTAAAACAATCTTATTGCTCTTCAATTTCTGCTCTGGCTTCAAAAGCGACAGACAGTAGATGGGGCCCTTCTTTCAAACTAAACAGATGGTATACAGTAAAAGAGCACAGAGGGCTCATGGCTCCTCTTTCTTCTGGCTTACCCTCCGGTCCTACTTCAGGATCTTGCATGCAGTGATTGAGTTGTTCCAGATTACCTAAAAGTAGGCACAGCAAAAGCCTAGCAAGAAAGGAAATGGAATAATGAAATGTGCATCAGCAAATGATACCACCTCACGATGAAGGGAAAACCTCCATCCTCATCCTCTGGAGAAGTTGCTCCCCATCTTTCCTTGGATTACCAAGAGTACATCTTAATGTTCTGGATAAAATACATCATCTATCCATTAAATCTGCATGCATAATGGCTATGAAAATGGTGCACCATTCCAATAGCTTCGTTTATGGTAGTGTGCAGAATAAATATTTTATTTCCTGATGAGTGCTTCAGTTTTATTTGCCAGCATTAAAACTGGGGCAGAATGACTGGAGATACGAATAGAGATATTTACCAGCACAGGGTGATGATACACAGATGTTAATGAAAGCTCTGGGGGTAGTTTTCCGGGCTGTTGAATGTAATTTCTCACATCCCTAAATGGCTGTAATAGGGAAACACCCTGAAAAGAATTCTCTGAGGGCTGTGCGTGTGTAGTAGAGGATCACTGGGAAGCTAATGTGCTCTACAAAGCAGATATTCATTCATTCATTCATTTGGTGTGAGACTGTACATGGTGTCTTGTGCCTCTCTGTCTGCCCAAACTGTTCCTTTCTCCTAACCCCATCTCTTCTAAGTTGGCTCAACTTTCTTCAAGGCTAAAGTTCTTATTTTACACCCCCACCCCCAGAACCTTCCCAAACCTCCCAGACTAACACCTCTCTACTGACAGTGAACCACAGGTAGACCTTTGTTAGAATAATTAACTCACTTATTAATACTTTGTTTTATCTCCTTGTATAGTTTACTAGATTACAGACACTTAAAAACAGAGAGCATATTTTATTCTCCATTGTATTTACCTCAAAGTCCTTTTCCAATATGCCTTGTATATACCAAAGAGGTCACCATCTATTAATCTGCCTTCTCATTATTCCTGCTGACTAACACATGTTTGTCAAAGGAATAAATGAGTCAATGAGGCAGCAGATTTTGGCTGACTCTAAAAACATCACCTGATTGTTTCTGTATTTTCAATGAAAACATTCAGTGAGTAAAGCTTTACAGCCCAGAAGTTATTTATGTATTCACTCATTCATTTCACAACCATTTAAAATGTCACTCATATCAGTAGGTCACTGGGAAAATGCACGTATTGACTCTCAAACTCCCTGGAATCGTGGAGTACAACTGGAAGGAGCCAGGGCCGAACAAATTTAGGAGAATGTGGTTCACGATCAAGACAGTAAAATTTTGCTTCTGACTTTCTAGGACCACGCCCAACACTAGAAAACAGTCAACTGAGGAAATTGTAGACATGAGACACAGAATAGAATCTAAATACAACCTGTGCCGCCATTCATATGTCCTAATTCCCAATTCCAAATTCTGACACCAAGATATTTTGTATATGGGCAACCCAGCCCAGCAAAAATCTCAATTGTTCATCCCATACTGAAGTTGGAGCTCCATCCAATGATTTGGTGCTTATCAATGGTTAGATTTAAACCTCTGAGACTCAGGTGTGTGTTTCGATGTATAAAAATCCTGCTTCCACCCAGGACATTGAGTACATTGCATAGTTTCAGCCTTCTTGAGGAAACTCTCACCACCTGAAAGTGTGAGCCTCTTACAAGAGAGCATGTAGCCCTGGTCTCCCTGAAGAGCCTCTCCTGCTACCCTGATTCTCTTCTTTCCTAGATACCATTCATTGCATATAGCACATAGTGTCCTGAAACAACGTGGCACAAACACCACAGCTAATACAGTAATTGAGATGATAATGCAAAAGCATTAATCACTCCCCTGATTTTTACGTACAGCAAAGTGCACAGTAACATTACAGTGTAGCTCCTCCCTCAACCTACCACAGCAACTCCCTGAAAGAGTAATTAGTTGAACTTCATATTGCAAGCCCAGCAAACTGTGCCATGATAAAATGACTTCTTTTGTATTATCTTTTCCTTTGCATGCCAAAGATTACAAAATACAAATCCCAGTGCCTGAATTATCTACAGTACAAATTGTTGGGAACATGCAGGAAGGAGAACAGTGAAGGAGCTAAAAAGGAGTGCTTGGCTACAACACCTCCACCCTGCCATTGGCATATTACGTAGAAGGAAAATAAGATGATGTGATTTCGAAAATAGACTGATGAGAGGCCTAGACTTAATTTGGGGCTTGGAAATAGAGAAAATGTCAAGTCATGTCTAGCAAAGGTTGCCTGGAAAAGCATGCTTGTGGAAAGGTCTGCCTCCTGGCTTTCTCGAGGCAGGGGGCCTTCATCACTGTGAGTTGGCTGGCATTCTCAGGGAAAAAAATAAAACAAGAAAACTACCTAATCAAAACAATTGGGGGCTCTGTGACAGAAATGTGCTTGCAGATGGAAATGTATAACCATTGCTGTTACTCTGCTTTGCCTTTGC
This sequence comes from Loris lydekkerianus, assembly GCA_963574355.1. NCBI lineage: Eukaryota > Metazoa > Chordata > Mammalia > Primates > Lorisidae > Loris > Loris lydekkerianus. The sequence goes on from CAUYPK010143874.1 coordinate 3,904, forward strand.
ACATCCCAAGACAGAAGTGCCCAGAAGACCAGACTTTGGAATAGTTTGAGCAAGTAGAAAAAAGATGCCCATCCTTTCACTTTCCTCACAATTCTCTGAGAAGGGAAAGTCCTTATCAGTACCAATCATAGCCTCCCAGCCTGTTTCCTGCCACTTGGAAGCTCAAACATGTTTTTGGCCATGTTACATGTAGCTCTGCTCTGTCCTCACTGCTCACCAACTCACAGGTCCTTGAATCACTTTTTCTGTCTTTGTCATTTTCTTCTTTTAACTTATCCCTCCATCCATTAATTTTTCAACCAGCTTTTCTGCTCCTATCATGTCCTGTTACCCTCTGATACTTTAATTAAAACTACAGGTTAAGAATATAAAAATTTAATGAAGTAACACCTAATTCTGAAATTTCAATCACTTTGCATTTCTTCCAAAGCAAGATAGGTTTGCAAACTGTTGGTACACAATGGTGGAAGAATGAATGAATCATTTTCACTTGGTTTTATTTTGGCTGCAAGGTAGATAGGAGAATCACTCAACTCATTTCTGGAAAACAGATGCTTATCATGAACATTACAAATACAATACCTTAATATGTGCATATTACTTAATTTAGTCCTTACTAATTATACAGATGAGCAAAGTTTGGAGTATATTTGCCTAAGAGCATATTCATCAAATGGCTAAACCAAGATTCATATTTATTTGTGTACATTGCTAATAGATGTCCATAATTATGAACTCAGTAGGAAAGGAGGAAGGTTAAGAAAAGAAGGCCAAAAAATTCCCTGCTCCAACTACACACATTCCCTATAGACTCTCCAGAAAACTTGATATTTCAAGATAAAACGTTCTAATCCTTTTGCTTAAATCCCTGTTCTCTTAAAGTGCAAATGTAAGTGCCAGCAGAAATATTAACTATCAGCTCTCAGTCATTGTCACATTCATGACAGTTGTGTTTGGATCTCTCCTTGAAAATTCACTATGATAGGCAAAATAACCAGTCTTCCAGAGGGAACTAGTACCCTACATAAGGAGCCTCAGGTCTGGAGATGGAGAACTGCTTTGGTATTTTAGTCCTGACACTGTGCAGTGTATTTTCTCATGTTCTTTGGGATGTTCCCAAGGAAGTGGTGATAACGTAAGAAAATATAATTTGAAAAACAAATAGAAAAGGATAAAATTTGAAATACCTCTGTCCTAACTCAGAATATATTTTAACACTCATCTCTAACTCTTAAAAAGATGTTTATGCCCTACATGGGCAGCTTCATAATAGTTTATTCTTGGTCTCTTTGTATGCATTGTATTTTTCAAGGATTTCTGACAGGGAGGATGTTTACCTTCAGATATGTCTCCTGGTTCATAATTCAAAAGCAAACAGATTCATGCTATAGACTTCAAAGAAGCACCCACTCTGGAGCCATATAAGGTTCCAGCCAAAGATCATAGACAGGGTCCATAGACTCTTTAAATATTTGTGTTTTGGAAACAAAACTAAAACATGCAGGGAGGAAGTAAAGAAAGAAGAAGGAAAGAAAGGAGGGAAGGAACAAGGGGAACAAGGAAGGGAAACAGTAAAGAAAGGAAAAGTCTGTCTTTCAATCTTTCTTTATTCTACAGATTGCCCTTTTCTTGTCTATTTTCAGAGACTTCAAACAATACTCTCTGCATAGCTCTTGTGTCTGGACTGAAAGCTACTTCAAGCTCCAAATTTTTATTAGGAGCTTCTATTTTCTTATGCCCATCATCAACTTGATGACACAACCAGAATTTACTCCCTGATACCTAAAGCCATTGAGTTTTGTTTCTGTAAGAACTTCAACACTCAAAAATAATTTCTGAGTCAATTATTTCCTGCAAAGGAACATAGTTGAAGAATTAAACATAATGAATTACCAATAAATGTCAACTATAATGACAATGATGGATAATGATGATTGAGACCATTTTTGCTTATGAATATCTAAAAGACATAATTGATATTACATGACTATTACAATTTCCATGTCTCTGTGTGTCTTTGGTCTACTTAATTTTAAAGCCATTGCACAATTGTGTTTGTATAAGGACACACAGAACCTAAAATTTTGATAATTTTTCTTGACTATTACCGGAGAGTCCTAAAATCAGTTATTTCTTTTCAGTTTCATTTTTTCATTTCTGCCCTTCTACCACCAAGTGAGAAGTAAATAGAGCCTCTGTTGAGATAGCATTTCCCAAATTGCATAGCTCACCAAGACCACCTTCCTTCCACTGTAACTCGGTGATCTCCAAGAATGGCAGTCTCGGGCCTGGGAACTTTATGCTTACCTATGGGGACTGTAGACAGAATTCTACTTCTCCATCCTAGAAAAGTTGACATTAACTACTTTGCTGTAACAAGTTAGAGCTGTGGTTCTCAACCTGTGGGTCATGACCCCTTTGTAACAATGAAAATACATCCTGCATATCAGATATTTACAGTATGATTCATAAAAGTAGCAAAATTACAGTTATGAAGTAGCAATGAAAATAATTTTATGGTTGGGGGGTCACCACAACATGAGGAACTATATTAAAGAGTCACAGCATTAGGAAGGTTCAGAACCACTGAGTTACAGTCTCAAGAAAGAACAGCATTCTCAATATTTTGATTGGGTTAGAGTGTTGAGGTAAATTTCTGGGAGTAGTCTTGGGGAACTTCATTTCCTTTTCTTCATGAAAAAATAATAGGAGTCATGAACTAGTTTAAGAAAAAAATTATAAAAATCATCTACCCTATGTGTTCCACTGTTGTTTATTTTTTGTCCTTAAAAAGAAAAAGCATATGTAAAACTCAAGTAGAGAAACAGCAAAGAAAATATCTCATAGTTTTCTCTGCATCTGCATATCCTAGTAGGTTACACATGCCAGACACCCAACACATTAAGTTCAATAATCAATTAATGAGCTCTTGGCCCTAAAGAGTCTCATATACTAGAGACATCAGATGTTCTAGATGGGAAAAAGATAAATAACGGTATCTCTATGGTGAACCTGGACTTCAGATCCATCGCAAAAATCCTCAGAGTGGGTCAAGGTGTAGTTTATTAAGAAACAGAGAATCCTTGCACTTTAGAAACTTGAGTTCATGCAGCACCCTATAAGTCAGAACAGGGGTGAGATTTTGAGTTAATTATGGCATGATCAAGAACACTTGAAGACTGACAAAGACCTTCTGCTTAAGGTGTGTAAATAAATGTAGAAATATCCACCCAGTAGAGGGGGCTGTAGGCTTAAGAGTTCCATCTGCCTCGCTAATGCAAATAAGGCACATCTTAAAATTCTATTCATCAGTATATCCCTGAAAGAGGCTTGCTATAGCAAGAGATGTAGCAAATATAGCTGTGCTATATCAGATATACCTATATGTAATTGTCTATCCAGCTACTTGTGTATCCTTTTATCATCATCATCATCATGTAGAAATTAGACTGCTAAATTGGAACTTGAGTGTGAAGAGTAGACAAAGGGGAAGTTGCATTTTACCCCCAGAACTGATATGGGGCAAAAGAGAAGGAAGCAGAACTAAATATTTGATATGCTTTTCCAATAGCTTAAAAAATTCTGAAATATTACATTAAGGTCAAAAGTCATTAGGGTCATTTGTGACAACAGAGATAGAATTGGACATTGTGCTAAGTGAAGTAAGGCAAACACAGACAGGTCCTGCATGTTTTCACTTATATGTGGAAACTAAAAAAATTAAACTCATAGAAGCAGAGAGAAGAATGTCGGTTACAGAGGCCAGAGGATGTGGGTGGGAGGGTGGGGATGATAAACAAAATGTATGAAGCCTTAGTGAGATAGGAAAAATGAGTTTGATTATTTTTCCTTTGAGATTTATTGCAGAGTGTGGTGAATGTAATTAATAACTAAATACTGTACATTTCAATAAAAAGAATAAATCTTATAACAAAAGATTTATAATAAAAATTTCCAATATTTGAGGTGATAGGTAAGTTAATTAGCTTGATTTAATCATTCATATTGTTTTCAAGAATCACAGCACTACTTTGTACCCATAAGTACATATAACTATAACTTGTCAATTTACAATTTAAAAAAATGTATTTAAATGACTCAGTTTTCTTGACCCCTCTGGGATTAATGACAAGCTTATTGGGGAAAGTCTGACTCACTAGGCAACATGATTTCTGAGGTTGGGGTGGAGTGAAGTAGTAGCTAATATGCATTTATATTTTCAAAAATCTGGCACTAGCAATGCTGTTTGTATTATTTTGAAGATGACAAGGAACTCTGGGAAAATGTTAAGGCTGATGATGAAGTACTCAGTACGCAGGAGTCAAGATTCCAAACAAATACGGAGACAAAAAGGACTTTTCCAGAAGAATGACTGGAAAGGTACTTCAGAAGTGAGTTTCAGTGGACAGATGTTTTTAGTCGCCACAACGAACTATCTTCTGATCCACATACAATGAAGCTGTTACTCCTAGTTCACCGAGAAAGAAAAACATTACTCTTAGCTCATAGATAAGCCATTAAAGCTAAAATGAAGTTGGGGAAATGTTCCACCCCTTCTAACAAGAACAGCATAGGGAGCTGCAACCAGTGAAGCCCCAGTGTCCAGCGTGGCCAATGTAAGGAACAGGGAGTGACACAGCTCTTGCTGGAGGGACTTGAGGTACATGTGCCAGGAGGTGTCACAATGGAGACCAACCAAACAGCTCTGATTGGATCCTTAAAAAAATGTTTTATTTTTAATTATTATGGGTACATAATAGTTGTACATCTTTATAATACACATGCTTTGGTAAGGGCATACTATGTGAATTAATCAAATCTGAGTAATTGGGGTATCCATCATGCCAGGCATTTAATATTTCTTTGTATTAGAAACATTCCAGTTCCACTCCGTTCGTTATTTTAAAGTGCACCCTAACTTAAATGTTGAGTATAGTCACTTTGTTGGATACTTTTAATGGCTCCTAGGGAGATTGTGTCAGGGCCCAGCCATCATCCATTGCAGGAGAGGATTTTAAAGTTTTGCTCATTTCAGTGGTAGTAGCTCAGAGCCAAATAGGTTCCAATCACCCTTGGTGTTATTAGTCATACTCTTAAAAACATTTTCCTGAAGCTATGTCTAACTAAACTAAAATGCACAAAAAATGATAAACTGTTTTGTTGCAGCTCCATGCATTGTCTCTGCCAGTGAAGACATATTGCGTTCACTCTGTAAATTCTCCACAGGGGAAGTGGGTATTTCAAAATAATTTCAGTGAGTACTCCATAATAGAATAGCAAAAATGAGAGACTTGCAATGACCTTTTCCTATGCCTTTAAGATATTTTCTGAATTGACCAACTAATGAAATAGGAAACTTGCTGGATAATTCAGAGTAACTTCTTTCACAGAGTATGCTATCCACTCTTTTCTTGTTTCCTGTTTCCATTGTAACAATAGATTTCATCACACTCATTTAAATAAATGGTTGACATTATATTTGGCATTATAAATTCATATTATCCTAAATTTCAATTCCTTAAGTAAGTGGAGCAAAATAACTTCACGTAAGGAATGAAATAATTTTAGAGCTAATACAGACTTTAGAAAATATACAGTTAATGCATCCATTTATAGATGACAATATAGGGGAAGGGATATTATTCAACTTTCCTAAAGTGATTCAGCAAAGCCAAAAGTATATTTTAATTTCTTGATTTCCAGTCTAATAAGTTTTCAAGATTAATGTAAGTTTTATCTTAATTTAAAAATTTAACAAGAATAATAATATGGTAATGACTTAAAATTTGAAGTTACTAAATTTTTAAATTGTTTCAGAAATTAAAGTTCGTATAACAAATGTTTCCACCATAAGCTAAACTTTTGGTTTTAGTTTAAAATTTATTCAGACTATCACTGGGCCCTCCACAAGATATTTAATGGCTTGAGGGAAGATCATATTACTTTATGAAGAACAGCAACAGGAAGAAAAGTAGTTTTAATAATTTGGATTATTAAAAAAATATTTATCATTCATTTCAGGAAAGCTTCACTAAAAATGAAAAGTAACTATATGTGTCCTCATATCATTAATAGATTCCTAGAAAAGAAGAAAAATCACTGAGCTCTTATAAGGTTTACAAACCATAGATTATGGTAAGAAGGGTCACCAGATCACTAAATAGAACTTAGGATGGAAGCTAATTAGATGTAATACTAGACAGGACACAGTGCACTCCCTTGCTTCCTCTGTATTGGTCCAGAGATTAAGTGCAGCTAGATGAGAAGTCAGCTTATTGAGATTTAACCCATAGGAGGAACAATGAAATCTCATATCAGGGAAAGCAACAGAGAAACAGATGGAAATTTTATCCCATATTTGTTCAATAGCCCAGGCAATAAGTCAAGTGCTGTGAGAACAGTGACGGAGACAGAAAGAGTGGAGATGTCAGAGAATGTATTGGGGGGGGGGGGGTGAGTGGAGATGCCAGAGAACGTATGGGGTGGAAAGTGAAGATGCTAGAGAAAATACGGGGGGAGAGTGGAGATGCCAGATAACATATGGGGGGGAGAGTGGAGATGCCAGAGAACATATGGGGGGGAG
>CAUYPK010143882.1:0-29642 GCA_963574355.1 Loris lydekkerianus
GGGGGGGTATTTTGATTTAAATTAAAAATAAATTTTAAAGAAAAAAAAAAAAATTTTTAATTTTTATAAAAATAAAAAAAAAAAAAATAAAATATATTTATAATTAATTTTTTTGTAAAAATGTGAGCTCCACGCCCCCCCCCCCCCCCCCGCCGGCCCCCCCCCCCCCGCCCGCCGCCCGCCGGCCGCCGCCGCCCGCCCCCCACGACTTTAGCCCACAAGCCATATCCCGCCAAAATAATCTTTATATTGTTAAATGATTCAAAAATATCAAAAGAATAACATTTCCTGCCACATGAAAGTTACATGAAATCCAAATTCATTGTCTATAATAGTTTTACTGGAACACAGCCAGCCTCATTCATTTGTATTATCTAGGGGTGTCTTTATGCTACAGGCCTGGTAGAGTTGGGTAGTTGTGAAAGAAACCACATGGCCTATGAAGTTTAATATATTTACCATATGGCCCTTTAAAGAATAAGTCTGATGACCCTGTCTTATGGTGTTTCATATTTAGAAGGAAGGCAAAGAGTAATACCTACGTTTTGAACAAAGATAGAACCTATTGCTAATACTGTTGTGATTGCTGCCTGTGATGCACTTCTGGAGGAAGGGGCATTTATACTAGGATTTGCTTTCAATATTACATAAAAGCAGCCCTTTCATTACTCTTAAGTATCATTTATTGCTGATGGTGATATTCGTTCATCTATCCCACAGAGGACCCCATTTTCCCATCTTAAGGCAGAAGTACATTAAAAGTATTGAAAATGGCAAAATGGGAGTGAATGAAAAAGAAAATAGATAGGGCCCATAAATAGAACTCACATCAAAGTATCATGTAATTAATCAAACTTCTAAATACATACTGTTTAATAATAGTTAAAAATTAGTATGTGAATCTCTTTTGAACCTCATCATCTGGGTTATTACTAAAATGACCTCATTATAATAGGTTGCCTGTATAATGTGATACTAACTCACAGAAAGTGAGAGAGACATCATATGACTACACTCTCCCGATACACTATTCAAAACTAACAATTATTTTCTCATTCGTTAGAAAGTAGTTTAAAAATTTACAAAACCCCATTTAAAATCACCTAATTAAAACTGATCTATCTTTTCCTTCCATAAAGTCTCAGACTGAGAATTATTCCATGCAAGGATATTCTATTATTTGCTTCAATTGAACTTACAAAAAGGGATGAAGAAGCCAAAGGGAAGGTATTTCCCAATGACATCATCACTATAATGCTATCTTCATTCTTCATAGAGGAGTATAATTTACTTCCTCATATATCAGTTAGCCCTCTAGCATGATCAATTGTTTCTTCCATATTGTTGCCTTTGGTTTGTGGTCGCTCTCTCAATGAAACTGACAACAGTTCATCTTCAAACTCCATACTTCTAAGAGTTTTACTGTTTCCTTCTTCTTTTGCTGTTTTACTGTTTCCTTTCCTTCTTTTTGAAGGAACTTTTGGATCAAAGTTCCTTCAAAATCATCTTTTGAAGGAACTTTGATCCTTTCAGCTAATTCTCATCTGTATGCCATTAGTGATTATCTGAAATGGTTACTACCTCCATTGGACATTTGTCCTCTATTCTTTCATAGCAGCTAGTCTCTAAGTTCCAATATATAAAAATAATACTGGTAAAATATTAGAATCATTCCAAATTGGTTTGTCATATGAATCCACTTACTGACTCCCTACCAGATTCCTCTTACAGTAGGTAGCTGACAAAGTTACAAACATTCTGCTCTTGTAATACAGTGATATTATTCAGAGAAGTTCTTAGTACATGACAGATACAAACTCCTTTATATATTTTGTGTGAAAAGCAACATTAAGTCCATTTCATAATTGGATATGTAATATACATAAAGAGAAATTCATATTCTTGATTACTTAAGACAATATTGTCTGAAAACAGTGATGAAGAAAAGGAATATATTGCAATCTTCATTCCTGAGACTATGTCTCTGAATACATCTGCTTTTAGCATTTTACATTTGCAAAATATTTAATGATTTTTTGTTATCAACGTCTTAGCAAATATTTTACAAAAGCAAAATATTCTGATATGCCAGCCTCTGCTCTTTTTACAGGAGTAGTCTGGTAAGAAATGAGTTGGAAAGGTGATTTCAATATTTTATTAATCTGATATATTCAAGGTATAATAAGCATTTAGCATGTCCTCCATGCTGTTTCTCTTTCCTTTTCTATAACTATACATTGTTTACTTTAGGTCCAATCTTGTTTCGTTGTTTTTTGCCAGAAAAAAATTCTTTTTTCATTCAACCATTATCTACTTATTTTTTTAACCTTAAAACACATTTTCTCTATATACACATATATATGACATTGGTAAATATTTATGTAGCAGGTGGTTTTTAGTGTCATTATTACTTTTTGTAATATATCTATCCAATGAGGTAAGTACTCACACTATCTTCACTTTACGTATAAAAAAACTGAATTACAGAAAGTTAAAGTAATTTGTAAGAGGTAATGTTCTAGGAAAAGGTAAATCTGAGATTCTAACCCAAACAGTCTCTGTTTTCAGCCACTAGGTCATGCTGTTCCATAAACAGTTTTATAGCAAACACTATTTTTTTAGTTAGAACTCTAGTTAGAAATAGAACATACTATAATTTTTATCTGTATTTATTTGTATGTTTATTCAACATATGATATCTCTTCTTCATAAAAGCTGGGATCATATTCTAGTACAGAGTAGGCATGTGATTAGGACATATATTTATAGGAAACTGAAGATGTAATTTTATTTGTGGTTCTTCCGATATGACATTTTTGATTTTGCTTCATTCTCAAAATTCCAACCTTGAGGAACAATGTATTTTTCTCTGTTCATTTCTTAACTTTAACTTTTTATTTATTTTTTTTTTTATGAGACAAAGTCTCACTATGTCACCCTGGGTAAAGTGCTGTTGCATCACAGCTCACAGCAATGTCAAACTCTTGGGCTTAAGCGATTCTCTTGCCTCAGCCTCCCAAGTAGCTGGGACTACAGGTGCCCACCACACCTGGCTATTTTTTTTGTTGCAGTTGTCATTGTTGCTTTAGCAGGTCAGGACTGGATTCGAATCCACCAGCTCCGGTGTATGTGGCTGGTGCCCTAGCTGTTGAGCTACAGGTCCTGAGCCTTCAACTTTTTATTTTTAATTATATGGATATCTAATAGTTATACAAATTTACATGGTACATGAGATATTTTGATATAAGCATGTATAATTATCAAATCAGGGTAACTAGGATATTGATCACTACAAACATTTATCAATTATCTTGGTTAGGAACATTCCAGTTCCACTATTTAGTTATTTTCCTCTTCAGTGTTGCTGTGTGTAATGGGAACCTTTCAATCTAATAGTATTAAATGCAAAGCTACTTACTGCCCTACTTAATTCTAAATGGTCTAATTTTGTACCTGCAATTTTACACTGGCATTATTTTACTGCGGAGCTTTTCTTCCTAATTAATAAATAAAGTAAAATGTCTTGGGAAAGCCTGGAGGTAAAAAAAAGAATGTGAAAATGATACAAAAGTTAAGGGGACTTAAGGAGAAAACGTATTATTTCTCTTCACCTATCAGACTACCATGCAAAGTTTTGTGAATTGACAAGGGCAGAATTAGGACCAATGGATAAAAATGGCATTTGAACATGGCATTTGAAATAGTAGAATTGTCGGAGTAATGAACGCTGAAATAGCAGTAACAATTGGTATGTTCAGGCAAAGACTGGGAATGATGAAAAGAACATGCTAGGGGTTTGAACATTATGGTCTTTGTTCTCCTCAAACTCTGAGGTACTAAGATTTGTAATTGTATATAAGATGCTAAGCTTACTAGAGATACAGCACGAGCAAAATCTATGATAATATATTCCTTGATTGCCTCGATTCTAAGGGAAGTACTGACTAAAAAAGTTGCAAACAACATATCACCAAAATTGGAATCTGGTACCTCTCAGCAGGTATTCACACACAAATAATGGTATGAATAGTCACTAGGTTTTAAGAGGAATTAAAGACTTTTTAATAAAGCAGGGCAAGAAAACATTCTTCAAAAAGAATGATGTGAGTTCTGCCAGGAAATGTGCTGATCTGCATTTGAATAGAGTCTGGATAACATGATTTTACTGTCTGTACTAGCTGACAGTAGATTTATGACTTCTTATTTTCAAGGAATCTGAATAATAAGTTACTCTTTCTTATGTCTATATTTGGGATCACTTTAGTTGGTCTAAGAAAAAAAAAAAAAAAAACAATATAGATACAATTTATCCATACTTCTACATAAAGTGAATCCCCTGATCTATCTAGAAAGGTTTAAAGTTTATATTTCTAAGTACATTTTTTCCTTCCTTCCTTCCATCAATAATGTCTTCCTCTATACTAACCTGAACCCTATTGTTCTGTCAATTTTAGCTTAAATTCTACTTATATAAAAATTTCACTGAATACTCTGCTCTCTCTTAATCTTTCCCTTGAAGAAATCTTCTGGCCTAAATTGGCTGAACAATTCTGATACTAGGTTTATACTGTTTTGATTTATCATAAGATTTTTTATCTTACACACTTATTCTCATAAGTGTGCAAGCAATGGGCTTAATGGGCTCAAAGTCTAACATCCTTCATAAATATTTGTTGAACTTAACAAAGGCAAAGAGTGTTGTTTTTGGCAAACTGGAAAGCTCTAAGTGTGTCTATACTCTGAAAAATCTACCACTTATCAACAGATGATATAAAATTAATTATAAACCCCTATAAGGTAGACTATAACTGAAAAGCTGTCCTCACATGTATGAGCTGTTCTAAGCTAAATTCCAAGAATTTTAAACTACAAAGAAATTAGAGATCTAAAACATAATTAATAGGCTCAGTTGTGATGAATAAGTTTGTTACTATACATCCAGCAACTTGTAGAGGTAGCCTATCAGGAGATACTTAATCCAAGTGAACTTATCATCCACATTCTTTATAGTATATGGATAATACAAATTCTTTCTTAAAATTTAATTTAATTAATTTATTTATTTTGAGATAGATTCTCACTTTGTTGCCCTCAGTAGAGTGCTGTAGCATCACAGTTCACAGCAACCTTGAACTCTTGGGCTTAAGCAATTCTCTTGCCTTAGCCTCCCAAGTAGCTGGGACTACAGGTACCCACCACAACAACCAGTTGTTTTTTGTTAAGAGACGGGGCTACAGGTGCCTGCCACAATGCCAGGCTATTTTTAGAGAGGAGGTCTCACTCTGGCTCAGGCTGGTCTTGAACTTCTAAGCTCAGGTGATCTGTCCATCTTGGCCTCCCAGAGTGCTAGGATTACAGCACGCCCAGTTGGATAAAACAAATTTTTACTGTTATTTCTTTGTTCCATTTCTTAAAGTAGCAATGGGAAAATGTTCACTTATATCTTTATTTTATATATATATCCATCAGGTATGTTTGTAGATAACAACAGCTAACAGAAATACAATGGTTAACAGCAGATGTATTTGGGGCTATAATATCAAATCAGAAATAATCAGTAGTATTATTGATTAAATGAAGAAGAAAAAAGTAAGATAAAAATGAACATTTATCAAGCATCTAAAAACATTATAGGCATTATGCAAGATACTTTTATATGCATTATTGTTACTTACTAGCTTGGATAATCTTGGGCAAGTCAATTAGTCAATATGTGCCTTAGTTTATCCATCTTTATCGTGGAGATAATAATAATATCTCCTTCATATGGTTGTGTTGAAGAATGAATTAGCATATACTGAAAACAGCTCCTGACAGTAAATGCTACTTGTAAATTTAAGTTTTTATTATTGGGTATTCTTATTAGCTTAATTATTAGAAACAATAACTTGAGAGATAGCTACTAATTAATTTGCAGATGAGAAAACTGAGCTTTGAATAGGTTAATTTGTCTTAAATGGCTAATAATTCAAATTCAGGTCTGACTCTATAGTGTAAGCTTTTTCCATTATCTTAGATTCCATGCCAATATAAGTATCCATGTTTAGACAAAGATATGATATGGGAACATATTTCCTATGTCTAGAACTACTTCATAAAAATTATAGGGAGAGCTCCTTAAAATGACATCAAATATAACCATAAAATCTGACTACAGAAGAATGATACATTTTATTAAATTTAGTTTAATTATTTCAAGTTTAAGTGGTTCCAGTATTCTGCTTTGTAAGCAATTTCACACTGTAGAATTATCCTATTTACAAATAATAATTTTAATATATTAAATATCCTAATTCAATATAATAATTTTTACCTTTACTCAAAGCAATACTAGAACTATAAAAGAAATATTCATGGATTATACTCTAAAAATGTTCTAGAATACTAGGATTATACTCTATAAATATTCTAGAATACTAGTTCACTGACATTTTTGACAATGACCTAACAAGTGTTTGCTAGAGAATATTGATATTAAGTAGACAATAACTAGATAATTTAAATGACCTGTAAAGGTGATCAAATTTTCTTTCAAAAACAAACGATTATACATGGTATTTCTGCTAATGCTTCAGTTATAAGAGTTTTTCTGATTGTGAAAATGCCCAATGTCAATTTTTAGGTGAAGTTATTAAGTGTAAATAAACTCTTACTTTCACAAGAGTAATTGAGAATTATTAACATGTAGTTAGTAATCCAGGTCAATTTTGTCTTCTGCCTAGTACTTATACAAGTAGTCTTCTTTTTGAAGCATTATATGAAAGAAAAATGATTAATAATTATATAAAGAAATATTTACCTTATGCATATACCTGAAATTATGAAGTTCATGAATACCAACAAATTGATTATAAAACGAATTTTTATAATGTAACTTTTTCTATATGTGTAATAGAAAATTGACATTTTCATTTTAAAAATTACTAATAACTAAATGGGAAATATACGTAGAAAGGCTGACATATTAATCTATCCTAATTAAATCTAAAGTAGACTATAAATAGAATATTCCCTCTGGAATTCATAGCCTCTTCCTAGATGGTTTCCTTTGTACCGGGTTTTTAGTATTTTTCCCTTTCAGTATTGGTCATTTTGTCCAATGCCTCTTCACTGCCATAATGAAGGCCTTTTAAATGAGTATGCTTTGTATTAAATTTACAGTTTCCTGAAAATTTTGCTATTCCTTCTTTTGTTTCATTATTTCATAATGACCAATTACATTAGCATACTTCTTTTAGGAGACGTTGCTAAGAACATCAGATAAAAAATTTTTACAAGTGAGATTTTTCTTACTTATGGGGAACCAGCCTCAACTAAACTATGGACTTCCTTTCAGTGGCTTGGTAGGAAGAAAGGATGAAGAAAATTAAAAAACAAGAAGAGACAAAGGATAGTTTTAAAAGTAGCTGGGGTTGGGAGGCTACAGTCCTTTGTGAGGATTTCAGCATGCAGCCCCAAAATCCAGGCTAGCTCCTTATTTATTTCATACACTAGTGTTTCAATCATGAATCTCATGAGGGCAAGGCAAACAATCCCATCATAGTTTTTGTTGCACTTGCATTTTTCTCACTAAACTATTTCTTTAATAATACAATTAACTGCATTAATTGTATGAATTTACTTGTTACTTTTATTGCTTTAAGGTATTTATGATCTTTAACAGAAACAGAGAATGGGTAAGTCCCAGCAGGACCTCAGAAACATCCCAATTAAGTGAGCACACAAATAGAACTGACAATAGTTAAGAAGCTTGTTGCTCAGACAGATAGACACTTCTGGTCATACCAAGGTGACAGAAGCAAAGAGATATTTTATCACCTTATCTGCTCTGGAGCAAATTATGCTTTTTTTTTTTTTAAATAACAAAGTTTAAACATTCTGCATATCTGACTTAACAAACACACTCCATCTCACAGAACAAGTAGCTCTGCCCATGTGGACAATTCTTGCCTGCTTAGAGACCTAAGCAGCTGGAGTCACTCTGGGGGAAGAGTAAAAATTCTAGCAAGCTGCTTCTTAAATATTAAAGTGCCAGGCCTCTAGAGCACATTGTTCTAGGCTCAGGGTATTCTGAATCTACTTTTGTTTCTACTTTCCTTTGCCCATCCTCTGCAATCATTTTTGTAATTTCAATTCCTAGTCTACTTATAACTAATACTTGAATATTGGTTTTAAGTTTACAAAATCATTATTACTAGTAATTGCAAGCACATCAAGATGAGATTCTTCCCTTAAGTATTCCCACATGTACCATACACTTAATATACAACAAATTCATTTCATCATTTTAAAAGTTCTAAATTTTATATATTATTAAGGCCAGGTGTGGTGGCTCATGCCGGTAATCTTAAACTTTGGGGGGCCAAGGCAGGTGGATCACCAGAGTTCAGGATGAGCATGAGCAAGAGACCAACCCCATCTCTAAAAAAAATAGCTGGGCATTGTGGCAGAAGCCTGTCTCTATAGAGACAATGGGGCAATATACTTCAATATGGCAGAAAAGTATTTTTTCTTTGCTCCATTTAAAAATTACAAATTTAAGAAAGGAAACCTAAGGCCATTTCAGATTGCTAAAGAACAAAAGGTAAAAGTCCAAAAATAAAAAATGTGAGTGAAGATGACTTATTGCCATCATATAGGCCATTGGTGGACAAACTTTTTCTGCAAGCGGTCAGATAGTAAATATTTCAAGCTTTATAGTCTATACAGTGTTGGTTACAACTACTCAACTCTGGTTACAGCCATTCACATACCTAAATTAGTAAGGCTCTGTTCTAATAGAACTTCATTTATAGACACTAAAATTAAAATTGCAAATGATTTTCACATGTCACAAAATATTATACTCCTTGTGATTTAAAATGTAAAATCTATTCTTAGCTCACTGGATATGCATAAAAGGATTCGGGCTTGTAAGTCAGTTTGCTCACCTCTATGTTAGTCCTCCTTATTATTTAACTTCAGTATTGAACATAGCATTGGACAGATATTGAGGACTAAAAACAAAAAGCCTGATGAACAAATGAGTAGATGAGGCAGATATAAGTGTTCACTAGGCTTTAACTGCTTAATTTACGATCAAAATAATATATTAAGTATAAAATCAAAATTAAGGGTACCAAAGGGAGCAGAGTACTAGAGCCTAGTACTCTAAAAAGTGCTGGAAGATATTGTCTACCTGATAAAAATGTTGAATAGTTTTCCAATTTAGTGTATTATCAAACACATTTTAAAAATTATATAGACATTCTCTAATTAATGCTGCTTAATATTTTAGTCTCTTTTGGGATGTATGTATGGCTTTCATTTCACTTGTGTACATGTCTATTAATAGACTTAAGACTTTTTAAGAATAATAAAGGAGGCTTTAAGTAACAACACTTTATTTGGACTTTTAAGTGGTAGTGGGACATAAAAAGGTAACAATTTGTATAGAAATGAGTTCCTATGTTCTGTTCAATTTTGTAATTGCTAGTATTTCACTAGTGCCAATGAATTATGTGACATTCATCAGATAAGAAAAAATATACAATATATTCATAAAAAATAAAGCTAAAAAAAAATAAAGCTTTTCATATAAAAATGAGATTTTCAAATAAAACTTGAGGAGTATGAATTATTATGCTATTATATGTAAGCTTTGATAGCATCTCATGTTTAGAGGCCGGGAGAAAGCTGGCAGACAGAAAATTATCAAAGTATATTCTATGATACAAGGCCTAAAAATATAAATAAATTCATACTTTAGGACAAACAATTCTGATAGCCCTATTCATATGAAATATTTAAACACCATAAATATTGCTAAACTTGCTATCCCACTCTCCTTTTTAATAGATGTGGGAAGAAATCTAAGCTGATTAAACTTTTCAGTTTCTCAAGTGCTCATGCCCATTGACAATAACTTTGGATTTTTTTTATGTCATTCATTCTTTTTAGGATTACCCTGCATTTTTTTGAAACAATAAACACAAATCTACAAACAATGTCCTTTGTGTTTATAGAACAAACTTATTAATGACAGTATTGACTTTGAAATATTTAATACCTTAGGGAGAAGTCTTAGATTAATTTACATTCATCAAATTAATATTTTCACTTTTTATCAGTAACTTCTGACCCCATTTAAAATTATTTGCAATCCTAAATTATATACAGGTAAAGATGTCTAGAAACAATTTCTTCTCTTATACAGCACAACTATCAAAGACAAATTGGTGATAAACAATATAATACAGGCCCAGAATTATATTTCTTAATTCTTATCTGACATGCCAGTATTATATTTTAGCTATTATAAGAATTGTAAATTTAGGATAAAAATGAAAGTAAAATTAGTAGAATTATTTTTGGGTGGTCCTATGTTACTTTTATGGTTATTTCTTGTTTTAAAGACTGGAGAGTTCTATAGACCTATGCAATAGATAATTCAGATACTATATATATAATATGACATGAGTCTATGAAAAATCAGGTTATTTACAATCAGGTCAATTCCTCTTCAAAAACAGATACTGGGGAAGACATTTATATGTATTTTAAACTCATTAAAAAAAAAAAAACAAACAAACCTTTCATACAACTTCCCCATGTAGTTGCTCTATGGTATCTCTTTAAAACTCCTCATCCTTTTTGAAGAATTAAAAGCTATATTCCTGCCCAAAACCAGTATTCAGAGAAGCAAAAGAGTGCTGTTTGTACTGTTCTTTGTTTTCTAGTATCTTCAAACACAGGAGATGGTACAACAGACTTATCTGAGCAGAAATCATGAATTCATTTTCATGGGAGAGGCTATAGTTAAAACAGCAACATTCCAAAGCTGAAAATCCCCTTTAAAAACCCTGTTTTTCTGCTTAACAAAATGATGGTTCTTTAAGACAAGAGCTCACAAGTAAATTAATAAACTTCTCATTCATTTTCCTCAAACCACTTGTCCTCATTCTCTGTTTGGCTTCGGGACAAGTACCAAACTTTCAATAACAGAATTTGGTGTCTCTGAGTGTGTCCTTCTGCGCCCTAAAGGACTGGCACCCTGCAAACTCTTGCCAAGGCTGGAAAAGGCAAACAACAAACACAAAGTCTCCCTTTCCCATATTAGATGCAACTTCTCCCAATGTAAACCTCTCTGAGGAAAAGGAAATGCATTTGAGAAGAGTCACAACCCCTTGGCCATCTTGGTAGAGTATGTACACCAAAACCCTTGATTTCACCCATTTGGGGTACATTTTTGAACCTTCCAGCCCTGTGGTAGCACATATGGTTGTGGCACCATTTTGGGAAGGAAATCCTAATTCAGTGGAAATAGGTAAGCTGAAGAATTCATTTCCTTTTGGATTATGAGATGATGGTTCTTGTTTGAGATTGTGGTTCTCAGTGCGCCAGTGGCACAATTGGTTAGTGTGTGGTACTGACAGAGATTGTGGTTCTCCTTTGTTCTGTTCCTGTTTGGTAAGCCTTGGCATTTGAGATTGTTTACATTGTGAATTCTCTGTACTTACTAATTTATGTTTGTTGCTGGTTTTGAGTTTTATTTCAACATGGGAGGCTCCATTTCTATTCCATCTGAAAGTCCCTTGGGGACAATCTTGGCTGAATGGTCAACTTATAGCTATAAATCTATGTCTAAAAAGAGAATGACATTTTGCTATACTACTGCTTGGCCAATGTACATGCTAAAGTGTGAGGAGAAGGGGCTACTGAATGGAACATCAGTGTACTATTTTACACACTGGAATTATTTTGCTAAAGGTCAGGTAAATGGGGTGAGATCCTGTATGTACAATCTTTCATATAGCTGCATAATAAAAAGGCTGAAAGGCCTGGGACAAAGTTAATAGTAAGGATAAACAGACCTTGAGTGATAAAACTAGGGAGGAATTAAATAGGTTGGATCTCATGAAACTGCTCCCCCACCAAGTTTCCCATCTTCTGGGGAAGGCACTATGGGTTTACCCATGCTTGAGCTTACACTGCTGAGGCCACCTTGTCCCGTCTGCTGTGGCCCCTAATGAGGTGGTGATGGGGTGCACAAACAGGAGCAGCTTTACCCAGCCAAAGCCCCAGGTCCAAACTATAGTGAAAGGAAGCCTGCATGGAGCCAGGCCCAGATTGCCACCACTATCTTGGCACTGTTAGAGGCGGCTGGGGAGGGCTCAATTGGAGCTAATTCTTTACTCCCACATGAGTCAGGCATGAGAATAGGAACTCCTTCTGAGACCCAGTAGGGAACTCAATTTGGCCTGAGAGCACCCATAGCTGGGGCAGGGCAATTTCCATTATGGCAATATCAGATGGGGATTTTCAATGCACAAGGATAGCTGACAGAGTATTATTGGACTTATACAAATTAGGATTATAATGCGGATGCACATGTTGTGAGAATAAATCATTATCAAAAGTGTATTCTGACAGGCCTCCACAGGAAGTACCTAGACAGAAGAGTTTGAAAAACGTCCAACAATTACAACAAAAAACTAATGAAGATTTCTCTAAACTTCCGGAATTCATCTACCAGATATATCAGAAATATTCAGATATGAATCCTGAGGCCCCTGAAAATCTGTACATATTTAATATGACTTTTATAGGACAAGATGCTTCAGATATAAGAAAGAAGTTGCAGTATGTGGAAGAGGCAATTAGCATGAATCACTCACATTTTTTTGATATCACCTTTGAAGTATATAACACTGGGGAAGAACAGAAACTGAGATCTGTGTTAGCTGTGCTAACCAAGGTCCTTTGAGACGATGAAAGGAAAGGGCAGAAAAGTTTGCCCAGGTTGAAATAATGAGTATGCTTTTTGTAAAGAGGAAAGATATTGAAAAGAATGGTGCCCCAAACTGCTAAGGGCTCAAGGTCACAAAAAAAAAACCCCAAGAGAGCAAATGGCTTTTTGAATCTAAGAATATGATGATGACTGAGGTGGCTGTGGATCCATGATCCACTAGTGACACAATCTAAATTTCCTCACAGAAGCCCTGGGTACAATTGATACTGGGGACTTGATTAGTGGACTTTTATTTGACTCAGGAGTGCTGTCGCCACTAAGCCATGTGGGCAGAAGTTGTTCAGGGTCCCTCTTGGCTGTTACGCCAGGCCCTGTTACCAGCCACAGATGGCACTCTACAAGTCAGGCAAGGGGTGAGGGCCAGGTGGTGGTGCTGAGGCATTTGTCACTGCAGGCCCAGGTGGCAGGCCCTGGGGAACTGCCAATGGAGCAGGTATTACTCCACTGCTAACTCTGGTGATCCCAATGTTTTGGTGGCCATGTTGGACCTGGGCTGGGATGTTAGGAGCTGCTCCAGAAGCAGCAGCAGCAGCTCACCTCTGACAATGCCACCAAGCTACTGCTGGTTTTCAATACCAGAGCCTGGTGAAGCATACAGGAGGCTGCCATGCAAGAAGAAATTAGTTCAATTCTTCTTGAGGTCTACTACAAAACGAGTAAGGCTGTATCGCAGGGCAGGGCCCCAGGACATGCAGAAAGAGCTTAAATTCCCCATACCAACGAGTATCGATTCATGCAGGGTGTTATGTACCATGAATGATATTGTAAAAGTGACCATGAATAATATTCAGTCCCATATGAATGGCAGGATCCTGAGACTAGGATGACCTCACAGCACTGCTGGACTGTGTTGCCTCAGGGGTATAAACCTCTCCTATCCTGTTACTAATAGCAAAGTCCTTGTTGAGGTTCTTTGTTAAAGAGACAGATGTGGAGACCTTGATCTGGCAAAACCTTTGAAACTAAAGCAGAGTCTTATGACTGACAGCTTGCTTTGGGGTTGCTTGACTTGCAGAAAGAATTTATGTTTGTGAAAATCAGGAAATGAGCCTTGGAGTCAAAGTATGATGTTGAGAGACATCCCACAGATAGCAGCAACTGGACAATACTGTGAGAGGATGGCCTCCTTGCCTCCAGGAAGTTTAACTTTATTACAACAGAAAGGAGGGTTATTGGCTTACCGCAGAAAGGCTAGGAAAATAATAGGTCATCTTTTGGACAATCCAAATGTTAAATTAAAGACTATCTATATTCTTAATTCTGCCACCCTGTTACCACTTGAAGAGAATGAACCTATAGCATGACTGTTTACAGCAACAATTTTCAACCAATGTGCCGTGAGAAGATCTTATGTGTGCCCCACACACACACACACACACAAAATAAAAATTTTTTTTTTTTTTTTTTTTTTTTTTGAGGCAGAATTTCACTTTGTAGCCCCCAGTGGAATGCTGTGGAGTCATAGCTCAAGGTAACCTCAGACTACTGGGTTCAAAGGATTCTCTTGCCTTAGCCTCCTGAGTAGCTGAGATTATAGGCAACCCCCACAATGCCAAGCTATTTTTAGAGCGAGGGCCTTGCTCTGTCTCAGGCTGGTCTCCAACTCCTGAGCTCAGGAGATCTGCCCACTTCGGCCTCCCAGAGTGCTGAGATTACAGGTGTGAGCCACTGCACCTGGCCCTGCCCCGAAAAATTTTAAAGATCATTAATTCAATTATTTTGAAAGAAGTTCAAAGTACAGTAAGTATATTCTCTTTTTTGCTCTTTTTTTTTTTTTTTTTTTGGATCAACATAATGTAAGTGTGCTGCAGAAGTTTAACTACTGTTTCTAGTATGCTGGCAGACAAAAAAAAAAAAAAAATGGTTGAAAACACTGGTTTAGAGATTCTTGAGGCTGTTTATTCTAGCAGGATGGATTCGTGCATACCACTTGGAGGAAAAAGGGCTCTTGATAGCAGGAAAGAAGAAGATTAAGTATGTCACTGGAATAATGGCCCTGATTTAGGCCATGATTGAGCCCAAGCAGGTTACCATCATGCACTGTTCTTGACACTAAAAAAAAAAAAAACCTCAAAACAAAATAAAACAAAACACCAGGCTGCTGGCAGAACTACTAAGGAGGCTGCTAAAGGGTATCTGTTCTTTATGGTTTTGATACCCTGGCTAGATTTAGATCAATATAAAGCCCCTTTAAAACTAAAGACTGGGGTTCTGAAACTTGGAAGGACACAGCTATGTGGAGACAGAATCCTTTCGGATTCATTCTTCTAAACCCTTGTCTGGCCCCATTATGAGGCATCTATATGAATGCACGCAACATGGTCCTTTGTTACCACTTTGCTGCAAGTAGTATCCTCTTAAATGAGGATATCCAACAAATACAGTAGAGCTGCCCTTTATGTACTCAAAACAATCCAAAGACAGAAAAGCGACCTTCTGCACAGTGAACCCGACATGTGGTGGACCAACCCTTTTGATGACTAGCAAATTGATTTCACTCAGATGGCCTAAAATGACTGGAATTTATATTAGTAAATATAAATATATTTATATTTATATTATATATAATATATATTATAGGTATATATATATATACCTATATATATAAATATAGGTATCTATATTAGTAGATACCTTTGCAGGCTGGGTAGAGGCTTATCCTACTCTAACGGAGAGAGTGTTTGACATTACCAGAATCCTTCTGAAGGAACTTATTACAAGATGTGGCTTCCCTTACTCCATATAAAGTGATAATGGACTCCCCTTTGCATTGGAGGTAATCCAGCAAGTAAGCCACACCCTGCATCTAGAATGGAAATTGCATGCATCTTGGAGACCTCAGTCTACAGGAAAAACAGAGAAAATGAGCCATACTTTAAAAAAAAACTATAGTAAAATTGATGCAGAAAACCCATCTACAGTGGGATAAAGTTTTGCCATGTGCCTAGAATAGCTGGTAAAGGTAAGCTTAAGTTGAGCACCTATGAAATGGGAGACCCTTCCTACCACCCTGAGGTAAGTATGGTAATATAACCATAGGTGAAGAGAGGAAGGTAAAGCAATATATCAAAAAGACAAAATCAATTTTAACCACTATGCATACGTTTTCATCTTTCAGTTTCGTGACCCAGTTTGAAGCACCCCTCTATCCCTTCAGAGGACAGGATATTGACTAAAGCATGGAAAGAACAAGGACTTAACTGGCAGAGAAGTGAAAGGGACTCTGTGAAGTGTCTCTAACAACTCACACATGTCTCTAACAACTCACACATTGTTAAAATTGCCAGGAGTAAAACCTTGGGTCCATCACATCAGAGTAAAGAGATATTCCATGGAAGAAGAGTACCAAGGTCCCTAGAGAATGATCCAGTCTTTAGATAACCTAAAATATATATTTACGAAGAAGGAAAACGAAACATGTTGATATTCTTACTAACTTTTCTTTGGTTATTTGTTCTGTTTACAGGATGACAGAATCCTCCTTAGTGAGGATTTCCCAAATTATCACCTCTTCTGCTGATCTGTCTCAAAAGAAAAAAAAAAAAAGGATAAATCTCTCATCTTCTAGCTGGGTTTATCATGCTAGACATTCGGTGCAAGTATTCTTACCCTCTCAATGTGCAGAAGCCATTCTCTCAGATCACCTACAGAGTGCCACTATGAGTTCCATACTTACAGGTCCATGTCTCTTTCTTGTCTAGCCCTGTATCAGATATTATGTACAAGGTGACAATAAGGACCCACTATTGTCCAGCTACTGGGTCCAGCTATTGTCTTAGATAGGTAGCAGGGTAAAATCTCTCTTATTGACTTGCCAATCCTCATAGATGTAGTTGGTGCTATTTTTCACCTGGTAATCTGTTGCATTTTTGTAAAACCCAGAAAGAGCAATGACATAAATAAGTATAAAGCTTGGTTGGGCACAGTGGCTCATGCTTCTAATCCTAGCTCTCTAGGAGGCTGAGGCCATTGGATTGCTTGAGTTTAGGAGTTTCCAACAAGCCTGAGCAAGATAGAGACCTCATCTCTACCAAAAACAGAAAAACTAGCCAAGCATCATGTTAAGTGTCTATAGTCCCAGCTATTCGGGAGTCTGAGGCAAGAGGATTGCTTAAGACCAGGAGTTTGAAGTTGTTGTGAGCTATGACACCACGGCACTCTACTTAGGGTGACAGAATGAGGCTCTGTCTCAAAAACAAACAAACAATACCCCTCACCCTTTTTGAAGAATTAAATCCTATATTCCTGACCAGGCACAGTGGCTCACACCTGTAATCCTAGCACTCTTGGGAGGCTGAGGTAGGAGGACTGCTTGAGGGTAAGAGTTCAAGAATAGCCTGAGAAAAAGCAAGACCCTGTCTTTACCAATAGCAAGGAGTTGTGGTGGGCACCTTTAGTCTCAGCTACTTGGGAGGCTGGGCAGGAGGACTGACTGAATCCAGGAGTTTGAGGTTATTGTGAGCTAGGCTGAAGTCATGGAAGTCTGGTGCCTGGGCCAACAGACTGAGATTGTCTCAAAAACAATCAAACTGGCGGCGCCTGTGGCTCAAAGGAGTAGGGCACCGGCCCCATATGCCAAAGGTGGTGGGTTCAAACCCAGCGCCAGCCATTAACTGCCAAAAAAAAAAAAAAAAAAAAAAAAAACCAAAAACAAAACAAAAACAACAACAACAAAAAATCAGAACAAAACCAACAAAAACCTGCATTCTTGTGTAAGGCCAGTAATCAGAGAGGCAGGGGAGTGTTCTTTGTTTTCTAGTATCTTAAACCACAGGAGATTGTTCCACAGAATTATCTGGGCAGAATTCACAAGATAGTCTTTCACTGGAGATGCTATAGATAACCAACAATAGCCTGAAGTAGAAAATCCCTTTTAAATGCACACTGATGGCTATGGCGCAGTGGCTCATGCCTGTAATCTTAGCACTCTATGAGGCTGAAGCAAGTGGATATTTAGAGTTCAGGAGTTGGAGACCAGCCTGAGCTAGTCCCTACAAAAACAGAAAACTAGCCAGCCATTGTGGTGGGTACCTATAGTCCCAGCTACTTGGAGGCTGAGGCAAGAAGACTGCTTGAGTACAAAGTTTGAGGTTGCTGTGAGCTATGATGCCACAGCACTTCTACCTCTACAGAAGTGAGACTGTGTCTCAAAATAAATAAATGAATAAATAAACCTAAATAAGAAAATAAACACTGATTTTCTGCTTAAAGGGAGGACAATCGTTCTTTAATACCTTAGTATGCATATCCTCATTTGCCAGCAAATTAATAAACTTCTCTTCCTTTTCCTCAAATTTATTTGCCTTCATGCTTTGTTCAGCCTCAGGGACAAGTATCAAACTTGAACTTTCGGTTACAATATGAAGCTTACTCTATCAAAATTCAAAAGTAATTAACAAGATTGTGACTTCATGGATATATTTCAAACCAGGTACATTTGTCCATTTGGTAGTTGCAAATCAACTAATAAAAAATATGTAACTCTTACAAGTTAATTCTTACATAAAATATCAGTTAATAGTTCTCACTGAATGCTAACAGGCATTGCCTTGGTAATTTCATTTCCCTCATTTTATAGGAATATAAGGCAAAGTGATTAAATAACTAGTCTATTGTGGTACAGCACAAAAATATACCTAGTGTTTATACATGGTTATTGACACAGAATTCTTAAAATCCTGAGCATTTTCTAAGAGATAGGTGCACCTTTCGTTATTCCTAACAAACCCCTTCAGAACACAGCAAAATTTATGCTAATAAGGTGATTTAAAGTGATAAGAAGGTTGGAACTGTCAGTCCTACCTACTGAGGGGAGGACTGGAGATACAGCTTTACATACATTCTTGAACAGTGAGAGCTATAAGATTTAATGAACATATCAAGGTGCTGGAAGGGTACTGCATCTGAAGAGGTCACAGAACCTCCTCCGCACCATACCTTCCCTATGCATGTCTTGCATTTGGCTGTTCCTGAGTTATATCCTTTATAATAACCTGGTAATAGTAAGTTAAGTGTAAGTGTTTCCCAGAGTTTGCAAACTGTACTGAAAAGTTATCATATCTTAAAGCAGGGGTCCTCAAATTACAGCCCACGGGTGATTGTATTTGTTCCCGTTTTGTTTTTCTACTTCAAAATAAGAGATGTGCAGTGTGCATAGAAATTTGTTCATAGCTTTGTTTTTTTTTTTAAACTATAGTCCGGCCCTCCAATGGTCTGAGGGACAGTGAACTGACCCCCTGTTTAAGAAGTTTGAAGACCCCTGTCTTAAAGCAAGTGGGGAGCTAGTAGTAGGAACCAACTGACTGTGTAGTGAAGTAGGACAGAAGTGTGGATAACCTGGGAGTCTGATTCTTGTCACTAGCATCTGAAGGGAAGGCAGTCTTGTAGGACTGAACCCTCAGATCTTTGGAACTTAGCACTAACTCCAGGTAGGTAATACCCAGAAGTGAATTGAAATGAAATAAAGGACATTTGATGTTTGGAATTGGAGAACTGGTTGGTGTGAGGAACACACTCCACGTATTTGGCATAAGAAGTATGAATAAAAACAGCCCATTTATGCTCACTTTGCTGGTACGTAGCAGAAACAGTATTCAAAGGTTTGAATTTTTAGCCTAGCATTTGGTATTAAATTGAAGCTCTACAGGATGAGAAATACTTTGTGATTCAAATTATTTCCCCACAATTAAAAATAATGCTGTTACATACGTATGAATGAGTTTTCAAGGTTTTCTTTTCTATTTTTCAGACATAAAAATATGAAAATATCAAACTGTCACAAAAGATATAGGGATATATAAACCTAAAGGGCATTTATGTCAGACACTTAACACAGTATCCAATCTCCAAAAATTCAGGTCTTCAAATATAAAGTCAATTTTCTTACAAACAAAACACAATATACCCAGGAGATAGCTTCCTTTCCAATTTTTTTTTTTTTTAAAGTTATTCACATTATGAAAGTAATTAAAAAATTAGCCAAAAGACCATTTATTGATAGGAGTCAGAAGCAAAATAAATTTTGTGAGGATGACCTTCTTTTCTTATTGATGCAGTTGAAGTTAACAATCTCCTAATACAACTCTATTTTGATGACTTTAGAAGCAAAATCATTTTATTTATAACCTTAATTATAGTAATAACAAAAAATTTAGTTGCCATAATTTTCATGCAGAAGAGGAGAAAATATTTTATTACTTGTTAAAAAAATTGTATTTTCTTATACTAGTGCAGTGTTTCTCCAAGTCTGAAAGTATGGTCTATGCATCAACAACATTTGCATCATTTGCATCACACCTGGGGCCTTGTTGGAAATACAAATTCTCAGGACCCACTGCAGATTTACTGAACCAGAAACTCTAGGGATGGGACCCAGCAGTCTGTGTTTTAATAAGCCCTCTTATTGGTTCTAACGCAGGCTACAGGTCAAAAACCACTCTACTATCATAAGAAAGACAGGCATTATGTATGCGGAGGAAAAGTGCTTTGTTGTTTGTTAATAAGATAGTAGATATAATACTGTAATGATTTGAAAATAGAAGGATAGAGTTAAACTGAAACTGAGCCAAGAAATAAGCTTTTAGGGGGTAAAGAAAACAATGTCATAAGTGGTAATAGCTTACATATGCCTCCAAAGTGACATGGGAAATTCATGGTTTCCTTAAAAAGTAAAAGACTTTTCTCATCTTTGTGCTTAGTGAACATTGCTTACTCTTCATTCTTTTCTGAATTTTTTTTCTGTACAAAAATGATTCTTGTGGTATGAAGCTTAGATATTAATATTCTGCTTTTTGGCCTAGTGTATTCTTTATTAAATGCAGTTCTTTAAAATTGTGAAAAACACAACCTTTTTCCATCAATAGTACTAGGAAATTGGTATAAATAGTATGATGCAGCCATCCTACTGTACTTCGAGATAGATGACAAAGGTACCTCAAGAAAAGGAAAATCAGATCCAATTTTGAATTGTATTTACCAAACTCATCACACCAGATGCCATGGTAACAAAATTCTGCCATCACCTCCATGGGTGACGCACCTGAACTTCTGCTGACAATGTAGACAGTAAGAAAATAAAGCATTACCTCCTGGACAAGTTCAATCTTCCTCATATTGTATCATTTCTAGTTAAAACTTAAAAAAAAAAAAAAAAAAAATCAAAAAAAAAAAATCAAAAAAATATTTCATAATTGTTCCAGAGAAAAATTTTTATAGCTTTAGAATTACAAATCACTTGTACCTAGCAAAATTATAAAAATAATATAAAAATATAATAATAGTAACATTACTCTAATTCTTGAATATGAGAAAGACATGTACTATCTCACCTCTGGAGTGACATCTCGTGGTGCAAATCCTGTTCCTCCAGTTGTTAATATCAGATTAAGTTCCTTTTCATCACACCAATCTATTAGAGTTTCCTGAAAGAAAGAAACAAACAAACAAAACCAAACAAATAGTATTGTCACATGCATAAGACCTTGTCTGCCTTTTCAAAACACCCAAATCCTCAAATACTTCATATGCAGTGAGGACATAGATTCTTTTCAATCAACAAGAAAATTCTGAAGAACAGTTTGTGGACTAGTTTTACTCTTGATCAGAAAGTACTGCAGATTTGGGTTTTTATTTTATTAATTATAGAAAATGAGGATGCAAGCATCAAATTCTTGAAAGTAAATGAAACACAAGTAATGCCATAAATAGAGAGCTTATAATTAACGTTTAATTAATGTTTATTATGTACTTACATGGCTTGCCTGAACTTCTTTTCAGCCATTCTAAGTATAGTACTATAATACACTTAGAGATTAGAAATATATACTATAAAATTTTGAAAATAAGGAACCTTATCAGATTTATGTCTATGTTTTCTAAAACTACAAAGGAAGTAGAAATAGGATTTTCACTTACTAACTTCTTTTTCCTTTTTTTGTTTTGTTTTGTTTTGAGATAGTGTCACCCTGGCTATCATGCAATAGTGTACCATGATCATATCTCACTGCAACCTCAAACTCAAGCAATCCTGCCTCAGACTTCTGAATAGCTGGTACAGGTATGGTATGCATACCACCATGCCTGGCTATTATCGGCAATTTTTTTGTAGAGGCAGGGTCTTGTTCAGGATGGTTTAAAATCCTGGCCTTAAGAGATCCTCTGACCTTAGCCTCCCAGACTACTAGGATGATAGGCATGAGCCATTGTGCCTAGTCTGACTTTTTCTACCTATTGCTAATTCTATTAATCAATCCTGCATATTGCCTGTTTACTAAAAAGGGCAGTTAAGTGCTTACTAAATTATAATCATATACTTGCTTTAATAATATATTGCTTTATTACTGTTTAGAATTCAGAATCAAAATTTAAAAATATAATTACATAGTTTAGCTACTGATCAGTAGATATAAAATACAAATAGCAGGCTGACACCTAGACATAAAATACAAATTCATCAGTGACAAAAAATATAGGATCATTATTTAGAAGAACAAATCCAGGATCTAAAAATAAAAATGATTTTTTCCTTTATCCTTGCACATTTTTTGTTTTACTGTGGTATCACAGAAATGCAGAACTCAGAGCTCCAAATTAAGGATATTTTTCACTGCTATGATTAATTAATGGCAACAAATTATTTTTAAAAAGATATTAATTATATTATAGAATATCAAGAGTCTAAGGGAAGAAACTGGATCCCTGATATAGCTGTAATTTTGTTGTGAGGAAGCCCATAAAAAAATCAAAGGAGTGTTATAATAAAGGTGTTTAAGAAGTGGTTTTATAAACCAAAGCTAAAACTTTAATTGTCTGTGCTTCTACTACCTCTATTATAAAGTAAAAAAACGGGCGGCACTGGTGGCTCAAAGGATTAGGGCACCGGCCCCATATGCCATAGATGGTGGGTTCAAACCCAGCCCTGGCCAAAAACTGCAAAAAAAAAAAAAAAAGTAGAAAAGCCTAAATACTCACCATTCTAAGCAGTTCATTATTATTTTAGGTATATGAAAACCACTGACCCACAACTCAGCAATAAGCAGATTACCTGACCCCGTTTTTCTACTAATGTATCCTAGAACACATTAGATCTCTTTGTAGCATACCTATTCAACAGAGGTAAAAGTCTGAACAAATGCACAAAGTTTTATGACTTGTCTCTTTAACCCCCCAACCTTTTTTCTGTTCTTAAAACCTGTCTTCCTTCCCATGGACAATAATCAAATGGGCAGGAAACTGTTTTTTGCTGTTTATTTTCTAGTGTCTTAAAACCACAGGATTACCTTCACCGGGGATAAGGGAAACCCAAACCACCAATTATAGTTAAACAACAATACCCTTAACCCATGATATGTGACAATACATCTGACACGGGTCACTTAGACCTGAGCCCAAGATCTGAAAACCTGTCCTTTAAAAAGTCCTGTTTTTCTGCTTAAAGGAAAGATGATGTTTTTTTGAGACACTAATCTACAGCCCTCCTCATTTGCTGGCAAATTACTATAAACTTCTCTTTCCTTTTCCTAAAACCACTTGTCCTGTTCTTCCTTCTCACTGATTGAGCTTCCAGAATAAGTATGGAAATTTCAGTAACACCTAAGTACTCTATCATGGTAATTGAGTGCCTGTGCCATAGCCCATCTCTAAACATAACCCATACACATCAGGTCCTGA
This sequence comes from Loris lydekkerianus, assembly GCA_963574355.1. NCBI lineage: Eukaryota > Metazoa > Chordata > Mammalia > Primates > Lorisidae > Loris > Loris lydekkerianus. The sequence continues at coordinate 23,459 of CAUYPK010143882.1, forward strand.
TAAAAAGTGATATCAAATCCAAATAAATCCTGTCAACAAAATATGTCAATATATATATATATATTTTATATATTTTATATATTCATAAATATATATATATATTATGAATATTTTATATATTCATATAAAATACCTGTTTTCAGTATTAATATCAATGGCCAAACTTTTCAAATATTAGGATACTAACAAAGATAGTGAAAAAGTTCCCTTTATACCGAAGAATGCTACTGTTTCACAAGAGGCAATGCTTCCTTGCAATATAATTCATCTGTTGATTAAGTAGCAACATGTAATGAGTGTTAAAAAGAAAAAATAAATGAAACCTTGATCTTGTCAAATAAAAGTTCTCCATCTTGGTTGCATATTGGAATTATTCCTGAAGCTTAAAAAAAAAAAAAAATACTGGGGTCCCACCTCTGGAGGTCAGCCTGGGCAGTGGGAATTAAAAACCTTCCCATGTAGTTCTAAAATGCACCCAGCAATTGAAAATTTCTAGCCTAAAGAGTAAATTTGTGTCAGGCACTGTGGTTCATGCCTATCATCCTAACACTCTTGGAAGCCAAAGTGGGAGTATCTTGTTGTGAGCTCAAGAGTTCCAGACCAGCTAAAGCAAAGGGAGAACCAATTTCTACTAAAATAGAAAAGTAAGCCAGGTATTATGGTAAATGCCTGTACTCCCAGCTACATGGGAAGCTGAGGCAGAAGGATTGTTTGAGCCTATGAGTTTGAGGTTGCTAGGATCTAGGCTAATGCCAAGGTACTCTAGCATGAGCAATAGAGTGAAGGGGGTAAAAAAAAAAAAAAGCCAATTTCTTCGGTTACCTGAGTGAGTGTAAATTTCACAGGTAACTTCACTGGGTAGGCCCATAAAGATAGCATAACAGCTTAAGATCAGTTGCACCACAGTAACACTACTTAAGGATTTCTAATCCTGGAATGGATAACTGGTAATACTTACTGCATATATTTCTTTCACTTAAATGATATTTAATATTTTGAGGTCAACTAAGTATTTGGGAAGTAGTATTTTGTTGTCCAAGGTAGCTGTGTGATGTATAGCAGTTTTTCATCTGATCAAAAATTTTAGTTAGGCTTTTAGATTGTAAGGGAGAATATTAACTCTATCATCACTAACTCGGCCCCTACTAGTCATTCATTTGATTCATTTATTTGATAAAGAATACTTTAGGGGATATTTTTATTTAGTGACTTCATTAAATAACAGAAGGCACAATCCCTTGTCTTGAGTCAAGCACAGGAGCTCTGAGTTTACCATTATCTATAATCTCTTTTCTTAAAGTATGGTATGATAACAGTCTTGGTATTACCTAGAAGCTTCTTAGAAATACAGAACCTGAGGGTCCCATGCAAGATTTTCAGAATCAGAATCTGCATTTTTAGAAAGATTCTTCAATGTGATAAATATTCATATTAAACTGAACTATGTGCCACTCTAGTGAGTCTAATTTTTCAATTATGTTAAAAAAATAATTTATCTTAACTAGTTATTTATCTTAACTATTTATCTCATTTAATTCATCTCATTTAACCTAGTAATTTAACTTAGTTAGAAAGCAATTTGCCATACCATATTTATTTCTGCACCTGTAAAATCCTCTCTATTTTGAGATAAAACTTAGCATTTGTCTGTCTCTACCAAGTAAAATGTCACTGAGGAATTTTGCATAAAACAACTTCACAAAAATTTCTTCTGCAATCTGCTGCAGTATCAAGGCTGAGGTCGTTGTGTATTTTAATGACTGGTTTTCCCAGGGCTGGGCTTGGTGGCTCATGCCTGTAATCCCAGCACGCTGGGAGGCTAAGGCAGGTGGACTATCCAAGCTCATGAGTTCAAAACCAGCCTGAGCTAGAGGGAGACCCCGTCTCTTAAAATAGGCAGGCATTGTGGCAGGCACCTCTAGTCAGTCCCAGCTACTTGAAGGCTGAGGCAAGAGAATCGCTTGAGCCCAAGAGTCTGAGGATGCTGTGAGCTATGAAGCCACAGCACTCTACTGGGGGTGACAAAGTGAGACTCTGTTTAAAAAAAAAAAACCCAAAAACTTGTTTTCCCTATGTGAAGGATTTTTTTTTTTTCAAATTTAATTTTTTAATTTCAGATTAATATCAGAGTACATACACATGATTAGGTTATACAGTTTGCTTTTGTATGGTTGAAGTCTGAGTTGTAGTTGTGTCCTTTACTCTGGAGGTATGTCATATACCTGTGCAATGTACCTGTTGGGTGGGAAATTAATTTACTGCCTTGAGTTTCCAGGTTCAACAGTAAAATGAAGATATATTGAAAGGAACAGAATTTCCCCTTCCTTCAACATGTTATATAATCAACAAAAAAAGAGTAAAAACTCTATAGAGAAAAAAACTCTACCAGCAACAACCACAGAACAAAAACAATATAGTTTCATATCATAAACTTCAAAAGTTGAGTGGTCAAGGACAGAAACAAAAGCAAAGACCTGAGAAAGAATGATGCAGCATTCTAACACTCCTCATGCTGCTCTAAACCCTAAAAAAGTCATAATGATAAGGCTGGGCACAGTGGCTCACATCTGTAATCCCAGCACTCCTGGAAGGCCAAGGCAGGTGGACTGCTCAAGTTCAGGAGTTCAAGACCAGCCTGAGCAACAGTGAGAAGCCATCTCTACTAAAAATAGAAAAATTAGCTGGGTATGCTGGTGAGCACCTATAGTCCCAGCTACTCAGGAGGCTGAGGCAAGAGGCTTGCTTGAGCGCAGGATTTTGAGGTTGCTGTGAGCTACAATGATGCCATTGAACTTTACCCAGGTTGACCCAGTGAGACTCTGACTCTAAAAAAAAAAAAAAAAAATTATTATTATTATGATAAATTATTAAAATCCCCCAAATTTTTGCTAATGCCTCCAAATCTAGAGAGATGCAAACTGAAAGAGAAAAACTTAACTTTTTCATCTTGTAACCAGTTGCTATCATTTTTATATTTTTTTATTCAGACAGAGTCTCAGTTTGCTGCCCTTGGTAAAGTGCAGTGATATCATAGCTCACGGCAACCTCTAACTCTGGGGCTCAAGCAATTCTCTTGCCTCAGCCTCCCAAGTAGCTGGGAATACAGGTACCACAATGCCCGGCTATTTTTAGAGACAAGGCCTCGCTCTGAATCCACACACCTCCGCCTCCCAGAATGATAGGATTATAGGCATGAGCCACCATGCCTGGCCTCTTAAATTGCCTTCTTTGTACCATTTCTTCTGAGTTTTATATTATACAATTCGCCCCTCTTGTTCATTGTATTCCAGTAATTTGTATTTATTTCAGTTCCTTGAACGTGCCATAGTTGTTCTTTTCTGATGGCCTTTTGCTAATAATGTTTTCCTCCTTTTTTTCTGGTAAGTCAACTCTTATTCTTTACATTTCTTTTTATACATCCTTTCTAGGAAAGCTCCTTGTTTTATGCTTTCCTAGTATCTTGTAATCTGTTTTGTAGCATTTACCATAATTTTAACAACTACTTCATAAAACATATTCTTTGTCTTCTTTCTAGCTCCTAGTAGTTCCTCGTACATAGCAGATAATTAACAAATATTTATAAAATATCTCTGTATCTATCTTTGTTCCAATATGAGGAGAGAGTCTCAATAGTTTGTCAAGTAATTCAGAGAGTTTCCACAGTAAAGCAGTTTTAAGAAAACTGGAGTCAGCTTGTAAATTTCTATCATGTTCCTATTCTCTTTTTCCTTCTTTCTCCACAGTAGTATTAACTCCTTCAATGTTAATACATATTTATTTTTAATGAATTCCAATCTCTAATTCTGTACAGTGTCTTAGGGAATTATCTGAGTGTAGACTCCAAGCAACAAAAGAAAAAGAAAGTAGTGGCTATGATTGGACTTTTCAGCAATGTCAGTGATAGTGAATTAGAAGTGATAAATGATTCAAAGATAACTTTTGTTACTCATGTAAAAATTTATCTCAATAACTCTCCCATTGCTATTCTTTTCCTAATATACTACTCATTCCTCACACATGAATTTCTTTTTCTCTTGCTTCCATTCAACAACAGAAGATAGTAACCTAAATTTAATTCCCTGTTATTTCAGGTGAAACCCCAGTTATTCACCTGTGTTGAGCTTTCTCTAGATAGCCCAACTTAATATTATCTTTTGTCATATATCACTTTTTATTATATTACTTTGTAAATAATGATATGTACTTCTGTACATATCATCTTCTCAAATAGACATATCAGAGTCACCTAACTAAATTTTGGTTTTGGTTATAGTTCTAACACCAATACCCAATGCTGCAATATATCCACATTCCACCTTCCAACTCCATCAAGATAGTATATGCACAAAGAAGAAATGAACGAATCAATGAAAATAAAATCAACAGAGAAGTCTACACATCCACTGAAATGTGATTATCCCAAACATTGAGATCTTGCTTGAAAAGGGTAGAATTAACTTATATAATGAAGGCAGCCAAAGTAATTAAAGATTTCTAAACAGCTGACATGTATAACAAGGTTGATAAAAACAACAGAGGAAGGAGAAAGCAAGATGGTGGCCGAGTAACAGCTTCCTTGCATCTGGGTACCATGAATCTGGAGAGATAAGACTCCAGGCATCCCTGTCTGGTGGGATCTGCCTATAATCATCCCTTTGAGGATACAGGGAGCCAGCAAGGGACTTCTGGACCCTAAGAGAAGGACAAAAACAGTGGAAAACTGGCAAGTGGTCGCATGTGTTCAATTGGTCTAATCCCGCCAACATCTGTAAGTACAGTAGCAGCGAGACTGCAAACTGGAAAGGCCTTACCTATGAACTGTTTTCTTGTTTTTGAATTTGGCACTCAGTTGAACTGCCTTGGGGAGAGCTTGAGCAGGAGTGCAGAGAACTATGGGTGTTGTCTAGGGCCCCAGACTGAGTCACTGAGCCAGATGGAGCTAATAGTGTTTGGCTGTGGGCAGTAGGGAGCCATTGAGAGAGAACTGGCCCAGCAAGGTCTGCCCTCAGGGTTGCAGAGCAAGAGCAAGGATCAGGCATGAGCTAATAACCTAGTGACTGAGCAGACTAAAGGCGGGGACGGAGCCACCTTATTGCCCTAACCCTCAGGCGCAGAGTGAGATTGCTTTTGGCACCCTGGGTAAGTGGGTAGCCACTTCAGAAGTGATTCCAGCAACAAGCATTTTTCTGGGAAAGCTTCTGCTTAGCAAGTTTAGAACTTTAAAGTGCCTCTTAAGAGGGTTGAAGAGAGAGTTAGGGTGTCTACACTGTGGGGTTTGAGAAACCAGAGGAGGACTCCAGTCGTATCAGAATTGCGATTAACATCTCATACCCCACAAGAGCACCTGTTGCCCAGACAGTATATATTCAACAAGATATATTTACTGCTTTGTTATTGGTTGTTTTTTTTTTTTTTTTTTTTTGTTTGTTTTTTGCTTATTTTTATGTTGTTGTTGTTTTGTTTTTTAATTTCATCCTTTTCCATATAGATTTTTTTTGTCTTCCTCTATTTTTCTAGTTTAAATACAATTTCCAATTGCTGCCTTTTTCAATAACTAGAACTTCATTTTTGCTAGTGTTTCTACCCCTATTATTTGGTTTTTCACCCAATTTTATACGATAAAGTTTTCTGTTTGTTTGTTTTGGTTTGATTTATAGCATTTTTGTCTTTCCTCTCTACTTGGTGGAGGTGGGGTACTGTGTCTGACCAGGTTAGAAAAGAGCTGCTGACCTCAAGGGAACCACCCAACCGGGGACCCCCAGAGGTTGGGGTTTTTTTAAGGGTGTGTCAAAGTACCCTACTGTAAACCTATACTGCTCTGTCTACCACTTTCTGTGCCTCTCTTCTTTTTGTCAATATTTCTATTACCCACCCCCTATCCTTTCTCCATTTTCTTTTCGTTCTTTCCTTCTTTCATCCCTTCTTGCTCTTCAATCTTCTCATCTTTCTGGTCCTGTACCAAAAGGACTCATCGAAATTTTAGTCCACAGGTACAGGAACTTAAAGAACAATAGGAAGTGAAAGGAAAATTAGTGCAAGGAAACAGATAAAAGAAATCACTCATGAGGAAGAATCAGCAGAAAACTCCTGGCAACATGAAGAACCAGTCCAGAGCAACCCCTATAAGGAAGTGTGAGGTAGCTACTGCAGAGGATTCCACCTATAAAGAAATGTTAGAAGTGAC